>CANYBF010549919.1:0-17387 GCA_948192965.1 Dalechampia spathulata | reverse complement strand
GGTTTTATTTCCTGGTTGTCTAATCGTTCAATTGAATTGACAAAAGTAACTAGGTGGCGACTCCATTAATAAACTCAATGCGTTGTTTTCAAAAATAAAAATGAGATACGCCATTGAGAGCAAGCACCACAGCATTTCACGCCGAACAGCGTGCAGGGCTCCCGCGTCCGGGATGCCCTACTCTTACAAGAAGAAAATCTGACCGGAATAAGATTGGCCTCTGATGTGTGCCACACATCATGTGATGTGCGTCACATACAGTCTATGTGTGGCGCACATCGCCTGATGCGCGGCGTACATCCCTCACGTTTTTCCAGAAAAATTGTATTTTTGGATCATATTTTTATCGTATTTTGACATATCTAGTTGTATTTGAGTCTCACAGTAGCTCAAGTATTCTAGAATAGTCATAAAACAATTTTTACATAATTAATTTTGGCCTCAAAATTAATTTTTATGATAAAAATGCAATTTTTACTCGTATAAAATACGGTTTTGAAAGGATTGGATTTTAATTGGTCGAGGGGCTATCTCCAAAATATTCTAAGTGATGTTAGCACTCCCAATTAAATTTTCCATGATCAAATAAAATAATTTTGCTTAAAATTATTTTTATGAATTTTCACGATCCAGCTCGTATTTATTATTTCAATTATTGCCTAATAATTGCTGGATTTTGACTCTTTGTTCGTACTTTTAAATGATATTGGACTAGTCAATTAAATCCAAAATTCATTTACTACTAATGAATTTTATTTGTTTATTTTGCATATTAATTCATCCGCATTTTTGGATCGTGCAAAACTACAAAGAATAGTGCTCGGGAAGGAGGGGATGTTACTTAACGTCCCAAAATATGTATACGAGGATATTTATGTAATAGGGTAGATTACTATTGGTTTGTAATAATTAATCCCCCCTAATATCCCCTAATTTCCTCGATCCCTTTCACCGGCCATTATTATTTTTATTCATATATTTGCCTAAATATACTATGTCATCATGTCACATGCCATGTCACATGACACATGCACACACTACTATGCATGCCATGCATATACCGTATGCCATAACATATTATATTTCGTATGCATATACGTATAAATATGCAAATACGCCAATATGCAATCCAATACGCGGAATCAATCAATACATCTTACCATACATATATGTATATGTCATTATATCATATGCCATGCCACGTCATTTGCCATAATGTACATCATACCGTATGCCATACATATACTATATCGAATACATATTCACATATGCACCACTATGCCATGTCATATATATGCCATGCCATTCATCATCTCATATGCCATGCATACGGTATGTCATGCATCACTTCACATGCTATGCATATAATATGTCATTCATTTAACATGCCATGCATACGGTATGTCATTCACTTCACATGCTATGCATATAGTATATCATCATTCTCACATGCCATGCATATGGTATGCCACATATGATACAACATTTCACATGTCATGCCATATGACACAAGCACATTCTACTATACATACCATGCATATGCCATATCATGCATCATCTCACATGCTATGCAACTGGTATATCATACATATAACATGTCATGCATATGCCATGTATTACATCATCACACATATCATGCATATGATATGCCATACATTATTCATATTGCCATGCATAAGGTATGTCATTTACTATGCCATGACATGCATATGTTATGACATCCATCATTTCACATAACATGCATATGATATGTCATCCATCCCACGTACTATACATACACATTGCATACGCTATACGCCCAAACACTAAAATAAATAAAAAATGTTAAACGCATCACGCCATATGCTATTTGCCATAATATGTGATTACATATTAGGTTGCCATATCATGCATATGATATGACATTCACACTCACATGACATGAATACTCCATGTTACTTTTATCGCTATATCACATGACATGCATATGCCATGCCATCACAAATGTCATATAGCTTTATATGTCATTTTACGTGCAACCTTGCAACGCCAAATCACATGTCACGCTGTGTGCTTACAATTACGCTCGTATGCTTGCCTGCTTATGACAATTAATCCCGACTATAATGGTTAAATCAAATTTGGAAACTCATGGAATAGATGTCCACCACCCGAACCCAATCTCTAAAGGGTTTAACTAGCACTCATGCTATGGGTCAGTTGGACCAATCGGGAACCATTCGGTGGTTACTCCCTTACGACTCTTTCGAGCCTGTATCATTCCCTAAGGGAACCCCTTATGAAGACTGCGCTTTCGCTCCAAGTGCAGTCCCCGGTCCGTGACTTTCGTAAGCCTTGTACTAGGCTCCGGTAAAAACTGGCGGTCACACATACAATGAGGCAAATACTTCCACTACATTACTCGATAGGGGTAACTTGGTGACAGGTTTGTACTTTGCCTCTCTTGACCTATCTTATAGTCTTGAATGGCATTTTCACATTGAATTACTTATGATACACATGCAAAGTGTATGGATGGATAATGACATTATATGACATACATTATATATAATCATATAATGTGTCAAGCATACTCATGGTATATCATGGTGATGATATAAGGTGGAAATGATCCGATAATTATACTAATAGGCCAAAGGCCAAGCTATATATCGTATTACATGTACTGGGTCATATATGATATACTATTGGGATAGAGACCAAACTCTTTAAGTCGTACTATATGATGATGGGCTATAAACTGAGCTTAAAAAGCCATTTGATAATGTTTTGTTTGTAAAGGAATCGGATCCCTAATAGGATCGGTACCAGTACAATATGAGACCCAGTATGAATTATGCATAATTATTTATAGATATTAATAATATCGGAGGGAGAGTGCAAAACATGATTGCATTCTTAAAGTCATTTCATCATTCACATACAATCATGATAAAGGGATGGATGATGATGCAAGTATAGTAAAAGTACACATACAAATTCTATATATATGTACCTCATGATGTTTCTATACTACATCTAATATAGGAAATGTTACAAAAAATCCTTCATGGTATTTACTTATATGCTACCAGTTTTAAATGCTTCTTAACGATAATACATGATGTTTAATGTTACGATATGACCTCTATACACTATATATATATATATATATATATATATATATATATACATACATATATATACATGGATGATTCTTCATAAGTTGTTATTATATACTCTTATTGACTTAAATATTCCCTTTTTCATAATTTATAGCACCATTGAGTTATATACTCAACGTTTATTATTCAATGAATACATTCATGTATATACTTGTTATGATTATCTTCATGATGTTTATATGTGCATGCATGACTTAAATATCTATATGATTATGTAACTAGTGGTACACTAAAAGGGAGGAGCAAGATCACTATGCCTAGATGACCCAGTGGATAGGCAAGGAGATCGCCCAACTGATTGCCCACCTGGAAAGAAACAACATTAAGGCCCTTGTGAATAATCTATATTATGCATATTTTCAATCACTTATCTTTTCCTAGTACAGTTTAATATATAAATATACTAGCAACTATCTTATACCTCCTTTTTATAATATATAAATATACTAGTGTCTCCCTTATTTTACCCTTTATATATATATTTATACATATATATATATATATATAATTATATATAATTATACCTTCCTTATTCCTCCATAATTTTATATTGATGATATATGATGCATGACTTTATCATGTATGTATTGACATGATATCATCTTAATTATAATTGATAACATTTCAAGATATATTATATACTGCATATCTAATATCAATAAATAATAAACAGTCATAATATTTCATGATGATATGCTAGTATCATTAAGCTTTTTGTTTTACCTATGAATCTCATTTACAAGTCAATTAACATTAAGCACAAACCTATTTTAGCTTTACCCTTATATGTTTGTCAAATTTGAGTTTTAGTATGACTATCTTTGGTACATGTTACATTTTATTTCTTTATTACCCTTAACCAAATCAATGAATATAATAATTAAATTCATAGCATAACTAAACACTTATCAACTTTTATCTCATTTGATAACTTAACTTTCATCTACATTTCACTTACATTTAAATGTATAAAAGTTATGTTATTTAATCCATTTCGATAATCTCTATGTTTATGTTTTAATTCTAGTATCAATTAGTCTAATTATTTACAGTTGCACTGATTATATTGATTATTATGTTGTAGTCTAACAATCCTATGTTCTTAATTATGTGAAACAATTTCTAATTCCAATATATTAACCATAATCTTTTGCTCTTATGTGAATCAAAATCAAAAACTACGCTTACCAACATTAGCAGTTTTATGATATTACATGCACTAGACAATCTTCAAAAATGTCTAATGACTTTATTCAGCAATATACCTCTCATTTTAATTATTTTATATCACATATAATTTAGTACTGGCTCACGTATACACAAGTAGCTTTATATATATTCATTTGCCTACTTTTCTACCCGTTCAAAATACACATAATTCATAAAGATACTAATATACATTTTCAGGTAATTAATATATTGATAACCATATTATCAACATCATGAGGGAGGAATATGAAGCTACTCATTTAGTATGCATATTAATTAAGCTCAATCATTCCACTTTAGCTTGTCTTATGCATATTTGTATTTACACACACATCACACATAATCTACTGAATACTTTATGTGTTAGATCCTTATTAAATTTTTTAGCCAAAGTTATTATCAAATTGACTTAAATATAGATCTATTAGGGTCTAATTCTAGGCCAAGATTATGTATAGATCACTTCTAGCATGAACATTGAAAATATCTATCTTGTTCCTCCTAATTAATATGCTTTAAATTTAGTCCCATATGCAATAATAATTCACGTATATATAGATGGATGTCAAATAATTTCATCAGTTATGATAACTAGACTTAACTCAATATATAATTCAAACTTAAAGAATTGTAATATTATCTTACATACATATGACCATATGAGTTAGGCCATTCTTTATAAAATTTAGATAAGACATTTATCCATGTATCCCCATAAAACACGTATCCATGTATCCTCATGAATGATACCATGCACATTACCAACCCTTATGCACATGGAAAATATTTATACAAGTAATCCTAGTACCTTAGAGGTTCATTAAAGCATGATGACCTAAAATACACATAGAGTAATTATTTATTACACAGTTAATTTATTTCATTTGACCATTTATGTAATTCAACAATTTTCTTCATTTATACTTGATATTATAAATTAAGTAGGCAACATATATAATACATATATTTATCAGTCACCAATTATCCTAATTCCTATATTATGTTTCATATATGCAGTCCACACTTATTCTTCTAAATATAAACATATATAATCACTCTAATAGTTTCTATTGACATCATTATACACAATAGTAAAATAAAATACAAGCACTCTCCACCTTATCTAGCAAACTCAAGGATTACCATAATCAAAGATTTTTGGTTCATATAAACAAGCATACATGCATATTTCCACTTCATATAGTAATCTATATCCATGATTTCTTCCTTCTAACTTAGCATCATATATGTATTCATAGTTAGACATTAAATTTTTTTAAAATATTATAGCATACCTTAACTTCTAGTAAAATTAATTTTAGTCTTTAAACCAAAGCCTTGAAGTGCCAGTCTAATAAATTTCTTAATTAATCCACCAAGTGAATTGTCCATTCTCTTCCACTATTCTTGACTTAGATTTATTTTTAAGTGAGCTTTTTAAGTGTCTTTCTCCAATTTTCTTATAGTTATTCATGTATTTCTAAGGGGTTCTTCAGATTAGATAACCCACCATCGCCTATAACATTCACAATTCTTCCTTTTCTTATATGGAAATTCTTGTTTTCTAGGATGCTTAACATTATAAGTCAACATATCTCTCACTAAATAATATCATATTCCTCAAATAATATTGGTAAGTTACTTACATAATATATCATAAAATCTACTAAATTAATTATATGACAACTTAAGTATTCATACTTAATTTATCATTTAAATTTTTGTTTAACTCCTAACAACATTTTCTACTTACTTTTGGTGCTCTTATTCACAAAAATAGTAATTTATTTTTAATAATATTTTTATACTTTAATTAACATACTCAGTATAACTCATGTCATTAACCCAAATTCATATTGGTGCTCATAAGTAGGTGAATTAGTGGTCATAACATTGATGATATTTCGAGGTAGGTTGAGATTTATCCCTCCTCAAAGGTAAGTTTAAGTATTGTTCCCTACTTAATTATCCATAGTATGATATATTGTTTCCTGAGGTAGGTTTGACTTATGTTCCCTCCTTAGTGAGGTATGATATTGTAAATGATGATAGAGATAATAATATGATAATATATTGTTCTTAAGGTAGGTTTGAGTTATGTTCCCTCCTTAATGAGCTATGATATTGTTGATAGTGACAGTGGTGATTACATTCAAGAGCATACTAGTGAAAGGAGTAATAAGGGTGAAATGTGGATATGGATATTATGAAACAAGCATTATTACATCTTGATAATTCATTACAACATACAGATGACATTTCCATATTAACCATACTATTATTTGATATTCTTATATGTTGATAAATGAGTGCAATATGCAGCTTTGCAATACATGTATTAAATATACATATGTGATTGTTGATTATTTAAAATACCAAAATAAGTATCAAACACTTTATTATTATGAATGTTATTATTATGAATGGAATTATAGTACTAAAAGGAAGTGGATTTAACATTTAAAGTTATTAAAGATACTTACTATTACCATATTATTTATGCATATTTAGGCACCATTGAGTTTTATACTCAACATTTATCATTTGATGAATATAGGTTAACTTCATAAGGGTTAGGAGAGACTAGTCAATCATTAATAAGTGATATCTTGCGATTTAGAGATACAAGATCTAACATACTCTAATAGATTTTGTGTTATGTATGCAAGTATCATATGTATGTAGACTGTTTAAAGGAAATAATGTTGTTGACATTGAATTTTCACCCTCGTGCATATAATATTCATAGTATTATGAATCATTTAGTCATACGACACATCTACCTTTTGGCTCGTATAAGCCAGCGTATAAAGTGGGTTTTCAAATATATGCATATCATATAATTGATTTTCCAACTATATATGTAGGATGTATCACTATATGCATACCATATAGTTGGAAAAAGCTCATTTATCCAGCATTACCAATCCATGATTCACATACTACTCGAGGGTCTTATAAATACCATTTAGTGACTAGTCTAAATTAATGACTAAATTAATTTCACTAAAACCCTATACTTTTTAGGATTTGGAGGAAGACCTTTACTAGCCTTGGTAAGTCATTTTTCCCTATTTTCTTTTGATTTTCTTCGATTTCATGCATTAATTTATGCTTTTGGTTGTTATCTTGAATACTAGTCTCTCAATTTTGATTTTCATGATCAAATTTAGTTAATTTTGTAGTTAAATTAATACAATTTTGCTTTATTGTTTAATTAAATGTTATTTTTAATTGATTTTATGTTTGTTGCTATCACAAACCCTAATTGGATGTTGAATCAATTCTAAGTGATATTGCAAAGGATGTTAGAATCTTCTAATTATGGTATCATCAATTTTTATCAACAATATATTTGTTTCCATAATTGTACTTGTGTTTATTTCCATATTTTCATGAATATGCTGACACATTTTAGAGATTTGATCCTTGATTCATATCTACATAGGATAATGAATCGGTCAACTATCTCGATATTCCTTTTGTAGCTTTATTTCTTTTTTCGCACTTTCCTTTTTTGGCACTTTCCTTTTTTGAAACTTTCCATATTCATGCAATAACGCTCACACTACTTAAGGATAATTCCCCAAGTGGAAGAGATGTTACTACATATCTCAAATTTTTGTATAACTGAAGACCCCTTTGTAATAGAATAGGCTTCTATTTTATTATTTTCCCCGAGATGTATTTTTGAGTATAATTCCCTCATGTATCCCTTATCTCTGTCATCCCTTTCACTGGCCATTACTAATTTTTATTCATGTGGATGTGTTTTATTATATTTGCTATAATATAGGCTATGTCATGCCATGTCATATGCCACAATACATGACACATCATTATGCCATGTCATATGCCACTATACCATCTCACTATACCATATCATCCAAATTCCACATTACTATACCATGTCATATGCCATTATATTATGTTACATTATTATGCCATGCCACTATACCATATCACTATGGCATGTCATGCATATGTCATGTCATTACGCCATATCATACAAATATCATGTCATACTTATACTATATTATCACTTCACATGTCATACATATGTCATGTTATGCTACATCATCTCATATGTCATACTTATATCATATAGTTCTATATGTCATGTTGTACTTGCCATATTATATGAACTCTATCATATCGCCATAATATATCATGTTGTATGCTTACTTTATACTCATACTTGTTTGCCTGCCTAGGATAATTAATCTAACTAAAATTGTAAAATCAAATTTGGAAACTCTAAGAAAATAGATCTTCACCATTCTAATCCATCTCTGAAGGGTTTAACTTAGTACTCATGTCATGGGTTGATTGAACTAAATTTGGAACCATCTAGTGGTGACTCCTACTTTATGAATCTTTTGAGTCTATCTCATTCCTTAAGGTAACCCATTGAGAAGACTGCACTTTCACTCCAAGCGAGCCCTTGATGCTACCTGTCGTAACCCTCACTTTAGGCTACGGTGAATGCCCTGTCCATAGTAGCGACTTTGCTAGGGAACTATGGTAAAAGAGTGGTGGCCTTGAAATCTTAGGGTTTCCATATCAATTTTCCCATCCTAGTTTGATTAATTGTATTGCATATCATATACACAGTTTTCATCTACATACATCACCTTTTATCTTGAGTCAAATCGATGATTATGGGTATGTAAGTACATCACCTTCACCACTTGTTGCCTTATATTATTGACTGTCAATGATTCCTTGAATGGATAGATGCTAGGTATAGTCCTATATCAATGATTCCATTAAGTTTGATAGGTTATGGATAATATGGTGGGGCATCCTAGCATGTTCTTACCGAACTAAAGCCCATGCAATTAACCATAGCAACATTCTAAAACTAGGATCCTTTGATTGCATGCTATATCATATTAGGGAATTTTCCTAAATCCAACTTAATTTCCTATCTCATATTGCTTTACTACGAGTCAGAATTCTTTCATGATTTTACAATGGTTGCATAACCTTATGCCTATTCCATTGATATTCTCTTATCACAGCACTATAATCATGCTAAAATATTATTGGATTTTCACCATAATCCCTTATATGATCGAGAAATGATCACCTTTTTTGCTTGCTTGACATGTTGAGAGTATCATGTCTTGAGTTCCAAGTGTAATTATGGGCTACTATCCCACCTAGGAGATATTTTAGATCAACCAATCTTCATGGACGTATAAGGGTAGTAGGGAGAGCTGCTATGTACTACATGTTCACTAACCTTTTTTATCTTTTCTATCCAACATGCATAGATGCATACTCATGCAAATTTTCCTTAAAAGATTTTTTTTTGCAACTCTAACATCCAAGATTTCCTAGTATAGGTCATGCATATATCCTACATGATACAACATGTACAATACATGCAAGGATATATGCATACATATACATCTATGCTAATCTTATTTTTCATGTGTAAAAACATGTCAGAACCACATCCTTCTAAGGATCTTGCTTCTCCACCTGAGATTGCCTAAACTACACTTGATGACACATCACTTACTACTATTCAATAGCTCATTGACCATTCAATGGCCAAGCTTCTGTCCAATGACTTCAAGGCTCTCCTGCAATAATAGATTTAGGAGGCTCTCAGTCCTAGAGACTTTATAACTCCACCAGCCCTTATCAAGGAAAAAGGGAAAATTGTCAATCTATATGATGTTGAGATACATGATGATGTATCACTTTACATGCATGACATTCATAAATCTAAGATTTTCGCATTAGAATAAAAGATAGAATAGTTGCAGTCCATCATGAAGACTAAAAGGATGGGCTCTAGCCTTGATTTCAATTATTTCTCTATTCAGGCTATCAGAGGTATACTCACTAAGTTCAAGCTTCCAAATATTCTTAAATACAACTAGGTCAAGGATTAAATGAATCATCTAAAAATTTATACTATGATGGTGAGCATTACTGACTTGTTAACTGATCAGATATTCTGACTATTCTTCATCTCACTGGAGGGACCAGCGCTAGCCTAGTATCACAATCTTAACAAGGTGACCATAGCCGAGTAGAAGCATCTTTGCATTGCATTTTGTAAGCAGTATAGGTTCAAGTCCCATTTTGATGTCACCTTGATGGACTAGGAGATAGTGAAATAAAAGGCTAATGAGTCTTTCATGGACTACTTTAGCTGGTGGATGGATAAGGCTGCACTGGTCAGACAGAATCCATCAGAGGTAGACATGATCATAAGCTTATCATAGGGTCATTGCCACTATACCAAGATAAGCTGAGGTATTAAACACTCCATACATTTGAAGATATTTATTCAGTTGGTAAAAAGAT
The DNA here is from genome assembly GCA_948192965.1 of Dalechampia spathulata. Lineage (NCBI taxonomy): Eukaryota > Viridiplantae > Streptophyta > Magnoliopsida > Malpighiales > Euphorbiaceae > Dalechampia > Dalechampia spathulata. Next base: position 6,687 of record CANYBF010549919.1, on the reverse strand, counting down.
TGAGTAGACCAAGGACCTAAGGAAGACGGAGTCTTCCTTCATTAAACCCAATACCATCACTTACACCTAAACATTGCATAAATCCCACTACATGAATGCCTTGTATACACCAAACTCCATACTCAAAAAGATTACCCAAACCCAGAGGTACTCAAATCTTGGGATATCACTTTCTAAGGTTTGTACTGAAATCTAGACACCTTTTCAAAGCTAAACTCATCAAACCCTTTAAACCTAATTTCAAACACTATACCTAGCCTCAATAAACACGAAAACCTACTACCACTACCACTAATACCATGGCTATAACACTGATAATTGTCACTCTCTCAGACATGTCATTTAAGACCTCATCGATTCAAGTGAACCTAAGGATCCCAAGAAATCCAAACCCTCCACCAAAACAAACCTATTACCAAACTACCACAAAGCCAATCACACCTGTATGACCCAACCAGGGCTCCTAAAATCCTTAATTTTTAGTTATTTCTCTCCTCTTGATAACTAGGAGATTGCTTGACTATCTATTATTAGCTTTTACCCTGAAAATGGGTTTGATATTTACGCTATCAACATCTAGTATGATAATTTGGAGAATGAGTCTACAACTACTTAGTCTAAATCTAAATGAATAGAGGTTTAGAAGTCAAAGAAGAGTGAGTCAGCCAAGACTCCCAAAGTTGCTAAGTTGGTATCTAAATCTCCTAAATAGTAAAAGGGATTAGCTACCAATAAGATGTCTTCTCAGGTTGGCAATATAACCTAAAGTAGCAAGGTGTTTACTCCCCTAATCTTAAAAAGAAATCAAAGGCTCCAAAGAAACTGATTGAGGCTAGGCCTTCTAAAAATGAGGCTGGTCCGAGCAGTGCTCTAGGCCCACAACCTGCTAATAAGGGTAAAGATTTTGCTCAACCTTATAATGTAGCCATCAAGTAGTTAAAAAAGATGCAAGCTAACATCAACATCTATGACTTGGTGTTATCTTTCTAGCAGTATCAATGAGTGGTCATCGAGGCACTCTCCAGCATAAGGATTTCCCCATCTACCTCTTCTTTCAGTCTTAAGAGCCAGTTGGTTAATCGAGAGTTAAAGTCTATTATGATCACTTATTCAAGTGCGGATTTACTAGCCGAGGGTATCCATCATAATAAGGTGCTCTTTATTAGGGTGCAGATTATGAACTTCACCACTCTTTATATCATTATGGATGACAGTTTTGGCATCAAAATCTATTCACTTAAGGTGTTTCCCAAACTTAAGGTTCAACTTATAGACTTGAAGCCATCCAAGACTATCATCAACACGTATGATGAATCTAAGTAGGAGGCTATGACACTTTCATGGCTACTATAACAGTCAAGCCAATTGAATTGATGGTAAAGTTCATAGTTTTATACATTATGGTATCCTTTGCCTTACTTCTAGCCAGCTGTGGTTTCATGCATTATTGGGTATGACGTACACCTTGCATCAAAAGGTCAAGTTTTCATATGATAAAGGTGTAGTTACTATTATTGTTACTGGCAATGATGTTCCTTTAGCCTGTATCAGGGAGGATGTCCATCTCATTACTAGTTTTTATATTACTATCTTTTGAGAATCTAAATGATAGTCATACTACCCGAGTCCCACTATGGAGAAGATAATGCAAAACATGAACTTTATGCATGGAAAGGGTCTAGATCGGTACCAATAGGATCCAATTGAATTCAACATCCCTATAACAAGGTGTAAGGAGAGATACTGCATTGGGTTTAATCCTTACACCTTAGATAAGTTGAAAGAATGTAGGATGGTTACATTTATCTAAGGGGAGACATAGTATGATTGGACTCCCAAGTTATCTAATTCAGATGACACCGTTGATCAACAATTCACCATCTTTGGTGATATTTGTCACTTATCAACCTTGACAACACCAAGGAAGGTTACTACTATCAACCTTGATAATGACCTCCAAATCTTTGGGCATGTTACTGATCTTACCATCGATTGCCTTGATCTAGAACTTGCTATAATTGTTGTACTAGAAACCAAGCTACAAAGTTTGGATATAGGGGATCTATTACTTTAAAAGGTCTATGAGGACATTGTCACCCTAATAGATAGTACCTTTGATGAACTTTTATATGAGGATGATGACATTCCTGTTTCTATACTATTTAATGATGATGTAATCCCTTCAAAATATAATGCAATAAATAATAATTTTACTTATGTTTGTGATGTGTATTATGATGGCATTGTGCATGAACATGAGCATTTTTGACACTAATGCATCATGCATAGAAACCATTGACATTAGCATAAATGACAAGCCTTGTCTTCTCCAGATTGCATCAAAATTAACTTCTGAAGAAAGAATATAAATATTCAAAGTATTAAAGCAACATTTGAAATCCTTTACTTTAGGCTATGAAGACATGTCAAGTGTTGATAGAACTATTGTAGAGCATAGAATTCTAATCAAGCCTAGATTTAAGCTAGTTAAATAGAAACTACGTCACCTCCGACAAGAATGGGCATAAAAGGTTAAAGAGGGTGTCTAAAGTAATTGGATGCTAAGTTCTTCAAGGTGGTCGATTATTCCAAATGATTGGCCAATGTGGTTCCAATTCCCAAGAAAGACAGTAGGGTCAGGGTCTATATGGACTACAAATATCTTAATAAGGCATGCTCAAAGGATGACTTTCCTTTATCTCACATTAACGTATTAGTTGACAGCGCAACTATTAATGCTATGTATTCATTCACTGATAGGTTATCTGGGTACAATCAGATTCTCATGGCTATTATGGATAAGGTGAAGATAGCTTTCATCATGGAATGGGGGACCTATTGCTACAAGGTCATGCCCTTCGACTTGAAAAATGAGTGTGCTACCTATCAGAGAGCCACAATAACCTTGTTGTACAATCTAATCCATAAGGAGGTTGAGGTTTATATGTATGACATGATGGTTAAGCCTTCCATTAGGGGAGAACATCATGCTGCTCTTGATAGATTCTTACATTAGGTTGAGAAGTATGGGCTCAGGTTAAATCCAAAGAAGTGCACATTTAGGGTAATGTTCAACAAGATATTGGGTCATTTAGTCAGTTAGACAGGTATTGAGGTAGATCCTAATAAGGCAAAGTCAATTTGTTAAATGCCCATTCTTAGACTAGAGACCAAAGTTAGGGGATTTTTGAAACAACTCCAGTACATCAATAGGTTTATTACTAAGCTTACCACCATATGTGAGCCTATCTTTAAGCTTTTGAGGAAGTACCATCCCTTGGTTTGAGATGAGAACTACTAGTTTGCATTGAAGAGAGTAAAGCATTACTTCTCTAACCCTTCAATTTTGTAACCGCTTCAATCAAGGAAGCCATTATTGCTCTATTTAGCCTTAGAGGAGGAGTCAGTGGGTGTTATGATTGCTTAGAAGAATGAAGCCATAATTATGCATGTTGTCTATTATCTGAGTAAGAAACTATTACTAATAGAATACAAGTATAATATTATAGGGAAGTTGTTCATGATTATGGTCTGGGTCACTAAGAAGCTCAGATATTATTTTCAATCATATCAAGTTCAGGTAATCTCCAAGGTCAATCCCATAAAGTACTTGTATTCCTTAGCCGGTAAGGAAGCTTTCCAGGTGGCCAATCCTATTATCAAAATCTAATGTACAATAAATCACTAAGAAATTGTTCAAAGGTGGGGTGATTGCTAAATTCTTAGCATCCAGGTTGGTGGATGATTCTAAAACTTTTAAACTAAACTTCCCAAATGAGCACTTGAGGGCAGTTAATGTCTAAAAATTGTAGTTATACTTCAACGATGCAATCAATAAAAGAGGTGCAAGCACAGGGGTTGTGCTAATCACTCCTAAAGATGAACTAATCATGCTCTCAAAGTGGTTAAGCTTCTCAATCACTAACAATATGGCTATGTATAAAACATGTTTATTTAGGCTTGAAGTATTACTAATGATTAATGCTTAAAAATTAGAGTTATTTGGTGATTCGATGCTTATCATTCACCAGTCCACAGTTGAGTGAGATGTTAGAAAGGAACGGCTCAAGCCTTATGAATACATGAAGCTCATGATTTGTAATTTCAGCTCATCTAAGTTTATCCATACCCTGCATGATGAGAATCAGATGGATGATACTTTGGCCATACTGGCTTTAGTATGTGAGCAACCATAGCATCAAGTTTAGCTTGTGTTCATAAAGCAATCAAAGATTCCTTGCTATGAAGGTAAGTGGGTTATGATGATGTATCAATAAGATGAGGCTCCACGGTATGTTAATATCATGAACTTTCTAAGAATTAGTGCTTATCTAGAATAAGCCAATAAGACTAATAAGCTAGCTTTATGGAGGCTAGTAGCCAACTTTACCTAGCATTAGGGTGTTCTTTACGTAAGAACAATTAATGGTCTACAACTTTGGTGCATATCAGGGAAGGAGATTAAGATAATTATACAGATAATACATGTTGGTGCTTGCAAGTCCTACATGAATGGATTTGCTTTATATAGAAAGATTCTATGCTAAGGTTACTAATAGCTTACCATAGGATAAACTGTAAATAAATCATATAATGATGTCATGAGTGTCAAATTCATGGAGATTTGAGTCACATCCCACTAGTTGAATTGTAGAATTTGATGATGCCATGGACTTTCTTAGCTTGGGGAATTTATATTATAGGTGAGATCCATCCTAATGCTTCTAATAGGCATTGATACATTCTAGTGGTTATTGACTATTTCTCTAACCTACAAAAAACTAAGGGTAAATCAGGTTGCTAAGTTTATAGAGAAGAATCTCATATGCCAATATGGGGTGTCAGATGACTTGGTTTTCGATAATGGTGTGCAATTCTAAGGCCAAGTGTTTGATTTTCTAGAAAGATATGAGATTGAGCACCATCAATCCTCTCCTTATCGCCCTTAAGCTAATGGGGTGGTTGAAGTGGACAATAAGATGATCAAGAATATTTTGGCCAAAACTACTTAAACTTATCAGGATTGGTATGAGCATTTTCCATTTGCTTTTTGGGGTTACAAAATCACTACAAAGAGTCCTATGGGTGTCACCCTCTATTCTTTAATTTATGGGACAAAAGTTGTATTATTGATTGAAGTGAACTTGAAATCACTTTAGGTTATCTTGGAAGCTTGATTATCGAAACTAAAGTGGAAGAGGGCTAGATATGAATAGTCAATTATCATTTATAACTTTGCAAGAAATGCATGGTAAATGCATTTAATAAGAAAGTCAGGCCTGTTGCTATATGTGAAGGTGATCTAGTTTTTAATTAATTCAGACTAGCTATTCATGACCCATGTAGGAAATTCATACCAAACTGGGAAGGCCCATTCTTGGTTAAGAAGATTATGCCCTCAAGGCACAGTTCATATTTTAGACTTAGAGGGAAACAAATTCTCCAAACCTATCAACCTTAACTAAAGAAGTATTTTATCTAAAGTGAAGAATAAAAAGAGAAAGATAAAAAGAAAAATGATCACTTGATGAGTTAAAAATTCACTCAGATAACTTATGCAAAAGTTAGAGCTCTTAAAAGCAAAAGGAGAGCATCAAAATAATGGATCATAAAATCATACACAAGACTAATCAATGACAAAGGTTAAGTCTGATACATGTTAAAAATTTTGTGCTAGTTTTAACATTTCTCATGCAAATTCTTTAACTCATTAATGTAAATAGAATACAGGTCTATAAACTTAACCACAATGTTGACCCTAACTTTTCACTTACATACTGTAGTTTCGGGTTTTTATCAATTTAGCTAAGTACAGATCCCTGATGTTGGCCCTGATTTACACACATACCTTTGAGCCTCCTCTAAGTGTTCTAGACATGTAGAGCACATTACATTTTACTTATAGAGGATGGAGCATATAGCATTGATTTCATGATATGTGCAGCACATATTGCTACATGCTACACATGTCCTTAAGATATATGCATAGTGAGTAGCCTTTTCCTGAGCAAATCTAATATGCTCTATATAACACCATGCTTTAAGGTCCCAAATGATGCTTGTTTGACCCATGGTGAACATCCCAATGTTCCTATATTGGGTGGTTCACATAGGTCAAAATTGGATTATGCTAAGTATCTGCTACCCTATGCTATGCATATAGCCTTTTTTGGGCTATATGCTACGAATATAGCACTATGTACTATAAACATAGCTTATAATTTTCTAGAATCCCACATTGCTAATGTGATTTCTCCAATTCTATAACCCTTACCTATAAATTCAAGCCTTGTATTTACAAAAAGGAGGTCTGAAATTCATAAAACTTGCTTAAACTCTGTCAAATTTAATGCTCACTTAATCAAGCGCTTAATTAAGTAATTAATCTAGGATTAAAGACTAATTAACCTTACTTAAATCCTTAATTACATTTGGAATCAAGTTTACAGAAGCACAATCTATTTTAGTAAGTTGAATGTCTATTCTCTTCTCCACTTTCTCAAAATTTGATTATGGGTTTATGGTTTTTGGCTTTCTTTTAAAGATTGTGTCGCACCCTCATTTTGGACCGGCTTGATCTGGATCGATTTAGGAATGCCTCTGGGTCAGTTTGGGTTAGCTTCAGGCCAATCCAAGTTGATTTAGGGCTTTCTAGGCCGTTCTGGGCCAACTTTGGCCGTTCCAGGG
>CANYBF010549380.1:0-23063 GCA_948192965.1 Dalechampia spathulata | reverse complement strand
CTCTCTAGATCCTACAGGTTAACCATGGTTTAAATCACTCGGGAGCAAGCACCACGGCATCTAACGCCGAACAGCGTGCAGTACTCCCACGTCCGGGATGTGCTACTCCTCACAGCAGTGGTGCTCGAAACACATATAAACAATCATGAAACATATAGCAAATCATCTTAAACATCATATGCAATGCAAATGCCAATGTTTCTATCATTCACCCTCATTCACTCTTGTTTTCCTAAATTGTGCACATTCCTTTCGCATACGCTGGATCCCGATAGGTACCGGTACTCATCTCCCGTAAGAGGCTATTTATCTGTTGAGTGCCCTGCACTCTATATCCATCTCCCATCTCAGGAGAATATTTATATAATGATTCCCGAAGGAATTCCATTCATTCTTGATCCAGTGCGCCCAGAGCTGAGCTCTGCCCTCATTTCTCATTCTCTTTTCACTCTTTCTTTCCTCATCATTCATCTCCATGCATGTACGCATGCTATCACTATCATTTCATCATATATACATATACTTGGATAATATATCACATTATCAAGCAAGGAAAGCATCAATTCAAGCATCATAATCATAATCATGCATATAGCACACCTCAATGAATCAAACGCAAAGTAAAAAGACAAGCCTAGACTTGGTACAAGTCTTACGGTAGTAGAAACAAGCCAAAAGTGACTAAACACACAAAACTAACACTAATACAATTCACCTAGCACATACCTCAGAAATAAGCTACTTCTAGCTATAGCCACTGATCTTGTCTCTACTTGTAATCAACTTCTATCTCGCATTCACGGACGCTAGCGACGTTTAGAATCACTAAGAGGGTGATTTGGTAGGGTTTAGGGGATATAAGCTTAAGGAAAAAGGGATTAAAACCTAATGAAAACCATCTGGTTTTAGCCTTAAAAGTCAAATTTAAACGTCGCGTACGGCCGTACGGCATTGGTACGCCCGTACCGACCCTAAAGTTCTGAGAAACTCATTTTCCTGTGAGCATCCGTACGCCCGTGCCCCCATTTGGTACGCCTGTACGTGCTCCATTCAACTGACAAACCTAAATTCCTGTGAGCTATCTAAATTCCTGCGAGCAACGGTACGACCGTACCACCATGCGGTACGCCCGTACGTACCATCCGTACGCCCGTACCACTCCCTAAAATCACACAACCTGTCTTCTGGCAAGCCAAACTCATCTGTAACACTCCCAAAACTCCTAGCTAACCTGATACACACTTCTAACACATCCTAGATCACATATACAAGTCGTCTCTCATCCAACCGAGAAGACACGTTTCCCAACAAAGTGACGACACACATTCAAGCCACTACAACAATACACATATACACACAAGTACAAAACCATCAATGCATACATTCATTCGTAACATACATCATCATAGAGTAATCCAATCATTCATTCCTACATATGCACATATAAAGACCTAACTCCTAGGGTCTCTACTGTGGGTGTAACAGACTAGGATATTAAGGATGGCTGAATTACATGTATGACTTGTATATGCATCTATACTTGAATGCATGGGTGTATAATAATGTAAATAAGGGTAATTACTTATGACTTGTTCAAATATAATTCAATGATGATTAAATATTCATGATGAATATTAATTTATTTAAGATGCCTAATTGGCCTAAAAGTATATAAAATTATTACTTATGATGAATGTAATGCTATGATATGAAAATGTGAAAATATAACTATCATGATTAAAAAGTGAAGTATAACTACATGAAATGGATATGTATGAATTCCTTATGGTGAGAAACTTTATGCAAAATGTAAATGGCTTTACTAATTAAGTGAATAATGAAATTTATCATAGACTCAACGAAGGAACAATGATAGTGATTACTAATCATCTAAACAAGTTCGTGCTATCTAAGATTTCCATTATTAATAACTCGATCAATAGTGGAAAGGTGTACATAAGTACACTATAGTTATTTATTTATTTATTTATTTATCATACTTAGAATACCTTATGATGAGTCTACATAGGAAATGAATTATGAATATTCTCTTATAATTAAGTTTTATGCATTATTGAAAATTTATGGCATAAAGGATATTATTCTGTGATGATACATATGTCATGCTTTTGACTAGTAGTTGTTGTATTGAAAATGAATGCTAGAGGATATAGGTTATAGTTTATGATATTCTAATTTATTAAATGAGGTCGGCAGGTGACGTGCCATAGGTATAAAGATGCTATATGATATTTATGTTCTTTATTCATGAAAAATCAATTGATGTGGATTGTGAATAATGATTTATGGTGGAAGATTAATGTTATACCTTATTAATTTCCATATTTATCATGGCATTAAGCATAATGCATACATATCATGTTATGAATCATTTACATACACATTCATATTCATGACATGTCATACAGAGGATATAAGGTGGAAAAAGAGAGCAATGATACATAAATGATATAGAGCTAGATGCTATGAAAGCATACTGGGTCATAGAGATGATGGATTCCCTCAATGGAATCATACAGTTTTGTTCCTATATAGAAAGAAAAATGGGTTCACTAAACCATATAGTTATAATGCCCTCTTACGGAAGATGAGTACCGGTATATACAGGACCTAGTATAACTGAACCATACAGTTATAATGCCCTTCTACGAGAGATGAATACCAGTATATACAAGATCCAGCATGAGATTATGCATAATCATACAGAAATGAAAGGAAATATTACATGAAAATCAAAAGGAGAATGCATAGCATGATTACATATACACAGTCATGCATTATTCCTTACGTACAATGAAATGAAAGATAATGTTATTATAGGTGCACTATAAGCGTACATATATCATTGTTTACATAAACATGATGGCTTATATACAGTATGTACATAGAGGAAGTCACAGATGATTGTTTATAGTATTTATATTCATGTGTCCATAACATTCTATGTTATATTGAAAAAGTAAAGGCAAAGTGAAAGCAAAGACATGATATGAGTGCATACAGTGAACTATTCATTTCAAAGATGAAATTGTGCTATGATTTGCATAGAGAATGATTATTATTGATTTTATACAATATAGTTGTCAATTATTATTGATCCATGATAACAAACCATTATGAATATAATATGGCATTATACAAAAACAAGTAGTTAATGTTCTTAATGCTATTTGAGAAAGGTTAACCATGATTGCAGAATATGATATAAAAGTGTTACTATGATTTCATTTAATGTATATTACATTGGTATTATCTTGTTATAGATAATTATGTTGATTATGGTTATGATTATGAATAGTTATGGTTGTTATATTATTTAATTATTTGAAATGACATTGATGACTTACATACCATGAAATAAGTACTTTCTACAACCCTCAATAGAAGGTAGGTGATGTCATTAATATGCGAGATAGTGTTCCATGATATTTGAACTATTACTAAGTGTTTATAGATAATTTTCAATGTTATTGAGTTAAGAGGGCATTTTAATGCTATATTATAGTGATTTTTGTAAAGAATACTCATGATTCATATATTTTGTATTTTTATATGATTGTATAGCAAGTAATTGAGTAAGCATCAACATAAGATGTTCTTCAACATGTCTTATATAGAATTTAATGCATGATATGTTTATAGATGATAAGATATTTGAATCATGATCTATGCTTATGATATTATTATTATACATTTATTATATAGCACCATTGAGTGAAATACTTAGGGCTTGTCATGTGATAAACGTAGGTTGAAAGTTTACAAGGAAGCATAAAGAGGCATCAAATCAATATGACTATTTATATGCCAAGGTTTTAAAAATGTCAAGTACTCTTGAGTTATGTAATTGTGCAATTACATTGATGTTTATTAAGTATATCTGTATTTTAAAATTTTAAAAGAAAAATATTTTTACGCATTCTTTGTAGAATAATTAATAGTTTTCACTTATTTGGAGATTGTTAACTATTCTAGGGGTTACACCGTGAGGGGTATGATATAACCCAACTAAAATAGTAAAGTCAAACTTGCAAACTCTGAGAAAGTAGATCTTCACTACTTAAACAATTGAGATTTCTTTTCTATTGGCTAAAATGAAGTTATGGAAAAATTGACAAATACATATATGTAATTGGAAGAAATGGAACAAAACTAATACACTTATATGTATATGTGCCTCCTTTATTGCCTATGAACTATTTGATTTTCATGGAATTGAGCTACAACCATTTTATACAAGGATTATATATTAACTTAATCAAGGAATATGAGTCATAATGTATTCACACATATTTAACATACTTTATTTAGATTTAGAAATGTTTTATGCTGTAAATTATGTAAAAAAATTCTCTAATAAAATGTCCTTGGTAATTAACTAGGGACATGTATTTACATGTTAGTTAGGATTGATTAAGTGATATATATATTAGGACTAATATACACACACACACCTAAGATGTAAGGGTATGATCAGTAGCTTAGTGAGTCACAATATAAGAGTGCCAATGTCTCACCTAAAGCTAGCAATTTTAGGATGATACCATCACATGTTACTTGATAAATTAAGTCCACATAATGCTAGTGAAAGTGCTCATGTAAGAAAGCATGGAAGACCTTATTGGATCACATGCTTAATGCCATTACTTAATAAAGGGGAAGAAATAGAAAGTAAGTAGCAAAAAATTTAATGTATTGCTACTTACTTTTAATTAAAGTACATTTTAATTAAATGGTTGGATTGCTAATGACACCACCTTTAATTCATGAAGATGGCTAAAGTATATGCAGATTTTTATTAAATTACTGAAGGAGTATATAGCATATTAGAATAAAGGATCTTGAGGTCTTAAAGAGTTTCAAATATGTAAACATTCATTAATTAAAAGAAGCCAAACTAAACCTTATACATATAGACTAATATATAAGTTGTGTATTTGAACAAATAGAAATGACAACATTCAAATTTGGTGAAATATGAACATTTATTAAAAGATATTTATATAGCATACATATGAATATAAACATCTAAAATATTCATGTATCATAGGTGATGAGGATAAAAGGGTTACGACTTCTATTCCATGTACATATAGAGGCAATGTGAAAATAGGTTTATGTCTAATATTAATTTTCTATAATTGAGATTCACATGTAAAATATAAAAGGCTTGTTAATTACAAGCATATCATCATATAATGTTATGAATATTTGATTAACATTTATTTATTTGGATATGTGATATATAAATATTCTAAAATGTTGTTGTTTTATAGTTTAATCAACATTATGCAAATGCATATATGATAAAGGCATAAGTCATGCATCATACATCATTAGCATGACATTTTGGAGGAATAGGGGAGGTAATGTTATATATATATATACAAAGGAAAAAATAAGGGTGATGCTAGTATATTTATATATCGCTGTGATACATATATAAATGTAGATATAGAGAATATAGAAAATACAAAAAATATAGAAAATATAGAGATATACTAGAAAAATAAATGATTGAAAATATACCCAGTATAGATTCTGCATAATCAGATATAGAGACTAATGTGAACATAGAGAAATAATGAAATTACAGAGAACATATGAATGTAATTCATATTTGCATTCATTAATACAAAATATATCATTACTATTTTATTGATATATGAGTGATAATATGGTTGATTTATGAAAATAACGTATAATATAAAGAGTTAATCATAGAAAATTATTAGGATTATAATTCATTATTGATTGTATAATTTTATTGGTTATCATACTTATTATGATAAATTGATATGTTTATTTGTTAGATTATTTTATTAATTATTTATATTTATTATAAAAAGATAATTAATTTTTTTGTAGTATAATTATTATTAGACATTATTAAGTTTTATACTCACATTTATCATTTAATGAATTTAGGTCAAAGTAATTCAAATGGGTGTTTAGATCAGTGAGGCACCAGTGCAGTCAGGATGCTCCAAGTCTTGTACAACCCTTAAAAACACATTTGGATAGTGTAACGTATTCTTGGTAGGTGTTTTTATTATACAACTATCATTATATAGTTCATGGGCAGTAAAATATTTTATGTTTGTATAACAATAGAAATGCTAAAGTTACCTATATTATAGCTTGTTTCAATTATATAAATAACATATATAAATAGTAATTACTTAATGGCATGCCCTAATTTTATATATAAATAGTTTATACGAATAAGTGATAGTGTATAGCCACAGGTATTTAAATAAATAATCACTATTACAAACTGGATATATCCCATCAAAGTGAAAAAAATTTGTAGATCCCTTATAAAGTGATTAATGAATTCTTAATCATATGGTCTTTATTAATCATTTTATGGAGCATGTTTTTCACTAATTAGGTGTGACAAATTGCTTGAGGTTGTGATAGTCTAGGTAAATATACTGATAATGTGTTTATCATATGTTGAATTGCTCAAAGTTATGGCAGCTTGAGTTAAGTTGGTTGTGGAATATGTGAGTTACTCTGTAATGGTATAGTAATTACATATAGCATTTCCTTTCTTTATAGGCTAACCAATAGACCTTAAGGTCGCTCATAAAGATGTAATTATAGGTACGCATATTCCTCCTAGTATGGATTGGAATGATTGGTTTGAGGAAAATTGCTATGGTGTTATGCATATTGATGTTGAATCCATTTTAGGATTGTTTATGCAAGAAGTTTTGATTAAGGAGCAAAAGAGCATTGTCAATAGTAACTAGGAGATCAAAAGAAGATATGGAACTTTGAGCAATTATAGATGAAGTATGTAGTTGGTAACAAGTCATTTGGACATTTAAAGGAAGAAGGCACATGTTTATGGTCTATGTTACTTTAGATTGTTCATATCAAATTTATAAAGATGAAGATGTTTGTGATCAATGCATTAGATTAGATTGTATTAATTTATAAGCCATAATCATGACAATGGAGGAGAGGTCAAAGCATAAGCTATAATAACTCAAGGAGCTATTGACGCGTACAAGTGTTCAATAAAGTAGATAAAGTCACATATAAGTCAAAGTTGTTACATTGAAGAGAGCAAAATTCAATATTCTTTATTTGCTTACTAAGTTCATGCATATCGACAATAAAGTTGATGTTTATCGATATCATATCATATCAAATGTTATAAAGGTATAGATAATAATCTTAATAGTAAAGTTCAACTAATCAACATAATTGATGATAATCTAAGAGGTTAAAGAAAAGGAGTATAGGACCAAACCTCATGATAGTTGAGCTCAATATTATGACTTCTTCAAGTTATAGTCAATGAGGTCATTGATCGATTGAGTGGAGGAAAGTGTCAAGGGTGGAGGTTTTTCTTACTCAATAGTAGATTAGACATTTCGTACTTATTATTTATTTATGTATTTTAGGAGTGTGATGGTTGAAATACTTTAATTTCTACTAATGTAACTTGTAAGTATGCTCCTAATGCTATTTAAAGGTAGTGATTAGTTAACCTTAGGTGATATCTAGGGACTAGGCATGATGGCAAACACTTGTTTTGATCTTCACTCTCACAGAAGTTCCCTCATTGCTTTACAACAAATAGTTTTCCACCTCAAGCTTGTTGGATTCTCGTACACTCTTATCATTTAACCAACTAATTCTCCTCCTAGAATATTCTGAATTTTTCCACCTTAATTTCTTAACTTAAATTAATCATACTTGCATTAAATGACTCAATCACCACCCAATACTTTTCTTTCCCCCATAACTAATCCATGTGGTGTTCTTTGCCTTTTAATGCACTTGTTTTTCTTTCTTCCATAACATCTTCTTCTAGATCATGTTTTGTCCCAATTCCATGAGATTAGTCAATCTTGATTACATATTGACCAACCTCTTTGGTTAATTAAGCTAGGTTGTATCCACCATTAATTGATATGTTTATAAATATCCTTACATATAACTCATCTTCTTATAATAAGATTCATGTAGCAATCCTTAATTCTTCTATCCAAATTAATTGATTCAATAAAACCTAATCCTTTAATTTCACTAACTAAACCACTATTTTATCATTATAATAAAGCTACATACCACTTTCATAATTGTTAAGTTCATCAATTCATTTATATACCATATGTGATAATTCCTTACCTTTGTTCCAATATGTCCCATTAACTCATTAAAATATTTTTTTTTATTAACTTATCCTTGCATTTACTAAAATAATAACATCATTCCTTAGTAACCTATATACATCTCAATTTAAATCTTTATAAATCCTTGATTAAAACTTTTAAATTCATATATTATAACATTGTCTATTTCATAATTTAAATATTGATCAAGCACTCCCTTATATCTTGAAACATTATTTATTTATAATTCATACTATATTTACCAACATAATAACTTATTACCATCATTCATTCAGCCCTCCTGAATATTTAAACATTACTGAGAAGACAATTATCATAATCACATTAGCCTCTAATTATGGATGCAAAATTGTACAAAATATATTAATATGGTATGAATTTTTATTTTTATAGTGCGTATAAAAGTTGACATTAAGAATATTTTATTTATCAAGAAAATGAAGAAAATATTATGAAGATAGTGATGGAATGACATCAGAGAATTAGGGTGCTAGAAAAGGATGCAATGCAAGGAATGATGGAAAAGTGATGATAATGGAGGGAGATGGGAGAGAAAATTATGATGGAGAAAGAAGAAGAGGGTGGTGATAATGAAGGTAGATGGAAAAGAAAAGGAGTTTTCATATGTTAAAATTATGCGAACTTCTTATATTTATAATTTAAAGAATACTACCCATTAAGCACAATTAAAGTATAAAGAGTAAATCAAGAAACTTATTAAACATCTTGAAATAGTTTTCAATTCATCAGAATTGGTTTACAATAATCATGTAAATTTATCTGTTTGACGAAATACAAATTTGAAAGATAAGATAATTTGCAAAAATATAGTAACATTTCGAAATCTTTTGTTTGATCAATTTAAAACGTTAAAAATTTTTAAGAAATAAATTTTTAAAACTATATGAGCTATTTTCTTAAAATTTCTTCATAAATATATAAAATATCTTAAATAAACAATTTCTAAAGAAATTTAATCCTCAAATCTTACAGAATATGATCGAATAAAGATCAAGCTTCTTCTTTATTTAACTGCTCTTTTTTCAATGTAAGGTTGTAGTAAAAATAACTAAAATAGAAATATGAATCATTGTAAAAGAAATTTTCCTTTACAAATATTAAAATGAACTAATGTGATATTAAAAAATTACGAGAAAAAATAAGATATAAAATATATGAGCTAAAACAAAATAAGATATACATGAATTTTCTCAAATAAGTTAGGAATCAGTATTCTCAAACAAACATGTGATGAGTTTAATAAACAATCTCAAAGGAGGGGTAGATATTTGGTTAATTGATTAACTGACCAACAAAAATTTTTACAATATTATTAACCGTTTAACCAATCGAAAAAATAATATTTTAACTGATTAATAAACTTTAATCAAATTAAATCGACTAAAGTAACATTCGATCAATTTGATTAATAACCATTTAACCAATACAAAAAAAAATTTTTAATTATATTATATTTTTTATTCAACCTCATAAATACCTCATAAATAGAAATTTATCAAAAATTATGATGAATTAACAACCTTTAAATATATTTAATTAGTAATATTACTCTAATTTTTTCAAAATATGATATTTTAAATATATATAAAATAGTGTATATGATTATTTGATTGTTTCAGTTAATTCAGTTAACCAATTGAAATTAATGGAACCAAACGGATTATCCAAAATTGCAAATATCCTTAACCAAAAATTGATTGAATAAGATGTTAATCAGTTAAACAAACTAAAAATTTAGTCAATTAATTATTTTATGCCCACTTCTATTGATAATAAAGAAAATTATTAGTTTTATTATCATGATACTGAATCATTAATAATTTATTATTAAATTATAAGTATAAATAGATTAAGTTATGAAAATTATAACATTATTAATAATAAATTGTAATAATTATAAAAAAGAATAGTATAAGTTAAAAATATTACGTATAGGTGAGATGCCTAAAAGAGTGTTCATGTTCACTATGATAATAATGATTACACAACAATCAAATGCTTACAATAAGCATTTGGTGGGATGCTTGAAAGAATGTTTGGAAGGTTGTCTTCTGTGTGGGCCTATTTGCCCACTAAAATGCCTAGGGAAATGCCTTATCAAGCCCCATGATGCACCTGTAATTGCTAGCCAAAGCAATAATCAATTTTACCTATTGGGATGTGCATACTCCCAATGCTCCAATATGATCTTGAAAGGTGATTATGGTATGCATCTCTTATCACTTTGTTTTAGCACACTTATGCGATTAGCATTAATATTTTGGATTATTTAATTTTTCATCAGATTTGGAAGATGTCCAAGATTACGTAGATGGACGTGCAGGAACCTGCAGCATCTAATGGAAAAGGAGGGATATGTTATATTTGATTTGGATTTTTAGTTGTATGTAAAACAAGAATAATGCATACATTTATATAATATTTTGTAGTTTGGTTTGTAATACAATTAACATGCAAACATATATATATATATTTGATGGGTTGTAACATAATTAAAATGCAAACGTTTTTATATATATTTAATGTGATGTGAATGCAAACATATTTATATATATTTAGTCATTTGTAAAGTTGATCTCATGTAAGTGATGAAAGAGCTCAAAAGTATTGATTGAGTTGATGATTTAGATTTGTAAGATTACATAAGTTATCAAATTTAAGCAAGTTAAAAAGCATAAATCTTCATGGCACTTGTTTAAGAAAGAGTGCTAATAAATAGTAGAAAAAGATGCTTATAGTAATCATCTTTCAACATCATACTGGAGTAATAGGAGGATGCGCATTCCAATATGCAAAATTCATTATTGCTATGGCCAGTAGTTGCAAGTGCAGTATGAGGCCTGACAAGGCATTTCCCTATGCATCCCACTAGGCAAATGGGCTCATATAGAAGACAGCCTCTGAAACACTTTCAGGCATCCCACCAAATGCTTGTTACAAGCATTTGATTACCATGTAGTTGTTATTATCATAGTGAACATGAACAGTAATCTGATGATATTTTTCTCCATTTATTCTTTTTTTTTTCTTTTCTTTTGTTCTCTTTTTTTTTTTCTCGTGCTTCACTTCAAATAAAACCTCCCAATTTATAAACTCCCTCATCCCAACATAAATTAGCCATCCTACATAAGGTTGCGCTTAAAACAATTAACCAATCAATATTTTGGTTAAGTGATTGATATCTTATTCAGTCAATTTTCAGCTAAGGATATTTAAAATTTTACATAATCGATTTAATTTAGTTAATTTCAATCAATTAATAGAATTAACTAAATTAACCATATTATAATATATACTACTTTATATGTATTTAAAATTTCTTATTTTGGAAAAACTATAATATTATTAATTAAATCTATCTAAAGATTGTTAATTCATCATAATTTTTCCTATTTATGAGGTTGAATAAAAAATATACTACAATTTTTATTTAGTTTCAATTAAATGGTTATTAACAAAATCGATCTAATGTTATTTCGATCGGGTTGGTTCGGTTCGGTTCGATTCTGTAAAGATTTATTAATCAGTTCAAATATTATTTTTCAATCAATTAAATGATTAATGATATTGTAAAAATTTTGATAAATTGTTTAATTAATCAACTAAGTGAAAGTGCACCCTTATCTCCAAGATATTATCAATATAAAATCTGTAAAATAAATAAAAAATAAAAAATAAATTTATCTAATTTTGTATAACATCAAAATCAAAATATACTGGAGCCAACAAATTGTTAATTGGACAATTTTTTTTTTCATTTAAGATAGAAGAGATTCTTGAAATAAAGGATTGCTACATTGTAAATAAAATAAATATATCAATAATTTCTTTCACATAGTATATTGTTTTCAAAAATCATAAAAACAAAGGAAAATAGCAGTTGTTTATGAGAGGCAACAGAAATTTCTGTTAGGATAAAAATTAATTTCCTTTTTAATTATCCAATTGTTGTCTAAATATAATATTGATAGTTAAAAACAATAATTTTTAAAAAATAAATAAATTAAATTATGGTCTAAAATAACAATATATTCAAATTGTATTCTCAAATAAATAATCATTTATAAATGAAAAAAAGAAACAAACAAAGCATAATTTGTTCTTTCAAAAGGTTTCCAATTGTCTAACTTGGATGTCTTGTTTATATTGTTTATTTGATATTATATGACTTCAAATTCATATATTTTTAATACATAATTATCTATAAATTTTAAGTTCATCAAATCATTAAAAACAATAAACCATCAAAAGGGCGAAAATCTGTAAAAGGTAAAAATATATATACAACATTTGAAGGCGACTTTGCACCAGCTGTGGGCTCTTCAAGCCTGCACCTAACTGATAACAAACGCCTATCGCTTCTGAAAATTAAGCACTTTAACAGAAACAGCAAAAGTAAATGCAAAAACAAGAACAAAAACAAGAACAGTAGCAGCAACTGCTCCAACAAGTTCATGCCTGAAACCAAAATAATTTCTTACAAAATACTCCACACTTTCTCCTGTGTCGAGTTTGTGCTTCAAGTCTCCATATTGTGAAGCAACCATTCCGTTTAAGGTCCAAGCCACTGGACACACCCAGTAGAACCATCTCCACCACACTGGCATTCTCTGTCACACACCGAAAAAAATGAGTTTTATTGGAGTTTTAATGACTTTACATCGTTCGAAACATGTGATACAGAATCGTGTTAAGTGGAATGAGAAAATTGACATATACCCATCTTATTTGTGTTAAGATTAACTCGTAGTCAAATTGAGTTAAAATTGTAATCAATGAGGAAATATATTAAAAAATGATCCAACATGCAGGAATCCCTACTTACAGTTTGTGGGATTATGAATCCTGAAAATAGGTTCCACATTCCGTAAACTGCAGCTGAGATAATGGCTGCAACGTGTTGGTTCGGTGATAAGGCCATGACCATCATGCCGTAGAAGGTGAAGAACAAGAATGTGAAGTATGTGAAGAACATGTACCAAAAGAACTTATAGGCAGTCCATTCAAATCCCATCATTGCATATGCTGTACCACCATAAGCTACAGCTTGAACAAAAACATATGGAATCTCGATTCCAACCTGCAGCCAAAAAGCCACAAAAAAAAAAATTCAAGTAAAGGCACGCATTTTATGTAAGGCTTTTGCTTGCATAATAAGTTAAGTGTTAGTACTTGTGCAAAGGCATAGGCCATGGACGAGTACATGCCAGCAGAGCGTTCTCTGTTAAGTACTGTTCGCTCGACCTCAATAACAGGCTGCACGTTTGATCCATTTTGTGTCCCTAGGAACATGACAGCAACAAACATTGAACCCATTGCATTAAAAAGATCTTGTTTGTTTGTCCTGCAATTGGTGATATCACATTAGGAAACATGCCGATAGAATCCACGTTTGGAAGTTTAAACTGGTACACTTTATGCTTTTAGTTCTTTGATGATAGCTTACGTCTTTGAGCCGAGATTCCAGAACATTGTTCCTAGAATCAAGCCAGTGAAGATTGTGAAAATGAGTCTGACAGCGGTGTATCGCGGGTTGCACCAGTATGACCGATGATGTTTCCATAAGCAGACCATACATTGAACGGAAAATGGCTGAGAGTACTGAGTAGTGAAATGTAGATCTCTTGAACCAGGAACAGGTTTGCTTAATTCCTCAATAAGCAATTTGTTTCTCCTGGAAATAGATCCAAATTTTGCCTTTCAATCCTTGAACAATCCCGAGTTTCCTTGTCTCACTGTTTTGGATTAATACTCATGCATTTATATCAGCAAACTTACCTGTACAGATCTGAGTTCTTGTAAATTTCTGCGAAATCAACGCCTAAAGCTAATTCTTGTCCAGCGGTGGTAACTTCTAACATCCAAGTTGCTGGATTATAACCATCTGTAATCTTACGGACTCCTTCAATTCTCTACGATTTTTAAAGTGAAACCACTTGCAAATCAACATGATTGGACTAATATGTTTGAACTTATACTTTAACTGAAATTGTTTTTATAACCATCATTAAAGTACCTCGAAGTACTCTATTAGCCGGCAAGAATGGTGACCGAGTGGGCCTGCATATATTTCTTCTCCTCCTCGCTTCAATAGGAGTAGCTAAAATGCCATATGATTCGTGTCAGAACGGTCCAATCCTAAGCAGAAGATCAATGTTCTAATCCTTCTTACCTCATCAAATGATTCGAAGATGTCAATGCTTGGCTGATGGATGGTGCAAACAACTGTTCTTCCTGTGTCAACTGTGTTCCTAACTGTTCTCATGACAATAGCAGCAGCTCTTGCATCTAGTCCTGATGTTGGCTCGTCCATAAAAATGATTGATGGGTTTGCTACCAACTCCACGGCAATAGTTAATCGCTTGCGTTGCTCAGTTGACAAGCCATTCACGCCTGGTAGTCCAACTAGTGCTTGCCTTGGCGGATTCAGTTCCAGAAGCTCAATAACTTCCTCAATGAACATCTGGAATCAAATGTGAAAATAATAATCAGAGATTGAAAACAGAAATGGAGCTCATATACTATAGAATTGCTTATACCTACCTTTCTGGTTTCTCGATCAACTTCAGGCGGAAGACGGAGCTTAGCTGAGAAGGCCAACGACTCATAAACAGTGATGTGTGGAGAGTGAATATCATTTTGCTCACAATATCCAGAAATTCTAGCGAACGTTTTCTGATTCTTCGGATACCCGGAGACCATGATGTTGCCTTCAATATATCCACCAGTTTTCCTGCCTGCTAGAACATCCATCAGAGTGGTTTTACCAGCACCACTAACGCCCATTAAAGCAGTGAGTACACCAGGTCTGAAGGCGCCACTAATACCCTTTAATAGCACCAGCTTCTTTTCATGAACACCATGATTTTTCATCTCCTGCAAAGTTCAATAAAGACGTTTGTATTTCTCAATCGTATCACACTGAAACGGGCTATCATACTAATAGCCTCAATTTCTTTTTGTTTTTTATTTATTTACCTGATGCATGTCGATAGAGTAGAAAATCTCTTGGAAGGTTATAGAATGCGGTTCAAAGGGAAGAACCATTCCTGTGTTCCTGATATTATTAAACCTGGAGGATTGATTTCTTCTAAGTTTGTTATCACCGTCTGTTTTTACCAGATTAAAAATTTGATTAATGAACCAGTAGACAATTAGTGACTTGTTCATTAGCATATATTTACTCCATTTGTACCGTGTTGCTTGTTCTGAATCTCTTCTGATAAAACTGCCCGAGGCTTGTCAATTGCTGCAGAAGGTTTCATCTATATCAGAACAAAAGCTCCCTTGTAAAAAAAAAAAAACATTAAATTCAAGTGACTAAGATACTTACGGTTCAAAAATGTGAGACCTAGAACATATAATAAGTTGAATAAAAGTGTGAATCCAACCAACGCACCAACTCCAAGCCAATACCAATAGGCTTCTGTGAAAATCCCCCGAGACTTGAGAACTTCAACTCCTAATGGTTCCGTTGAATTCTTCAGAACCTTTGATGTCAGGTAAGCTCAGACGTTAATCAACTGTAGAAAGGAAAAACAAACAAAAAGTTTGGGTGGCTAGTTTCTTAACTTACATGGTTCCAACTCTTCCCAAGGAACTCATTAATCACAACCGCATTCTGCCCGTACATCATCGGCGATGCCCAATAACCCCACAACCACCATTTGTTTATTTTGTCTGTAACATCAGACTAAAGTCAGAAAGCAACATTATGTGATGTCTTAATTCAGTTTTGACAGAAAGATCAGCTTAAGAAAAATTGCAACAAGTAGCTGTACCTCTGGACAGGACAAAACCGCCTAAACTGAAAACTATAAGCTGTACGAACGAACCAAAAGTGCTAGCAATAAGCATGTTTCTACTAACTGCAGCAATAGATCGGAATAACCCAGAGGCCATCTGATTAGCAAATACAAACAGAAGATATTGCTTCAAGAACCTACAGCAGTTGTATGAGAATCATATGTCAGCAGAAGCACCATATATGCGTGTGTATGTCTATAGATATGCTCTATAAGGCTTCTTACCTTCCGATGTTTGGATCAAATCCAATTACAAAGTAGGTGGTGAAAACCAGGATAGCAACTTCTAAGAATGTAACAGGGATTTTAAGAATCCATGAAGGAAGAGCATATGCCCATGCAGGATAGAATAGCACGTCTCTCTGCTTGTAGAAAACAGGAACCTTGGCAAGAGTCATGGAAACCTCAGTTGAGCCGTTGAATATGATCATAGTCAGAATATAAGACAAGGCACCCAGGTAAATCAGCCCGACTTCCACGGAATCACGATGCATCTCGGTCCTCAGGAAGAGTGACATTGCAATTAGTGCCACTAATATCAGCTAACGGCAGAGCCAAAGGGGAAAAGGCGAAATAAAAAGACAATCAATTGCTGTCTTATTTGTACATATAATGAAAAAATTAAGTTAAAAACAGAAGTTAAAACAGACCTGACAAAACTTAAAGATGTAGAAAAATGAGTTTCTCTTCATAAGAAGCAATTCTCTTGAGAAGCAAGCTTTAAACAGCTCTTTCTTGCTGATGCCATACTTTTTAGTTGTCAAAGCAGCTCTATGACTATTAGCCTTGTCAAATGGAATTGCTAGCTCATCACCAAGTCTCCTTCCTACATGGAATGACTGAAATGCCTGAGCGAATTCCTTGGCTGTGAAGAATCTGTAAGGCACATCTCTAAGTGCCCAATATTGTTGCTGGTCTTTCCTTGAAGTCACCTGGAAGAATATCAGATTCAAGAGGATCAAAATGAGACAGGTCAGGGTAAAATGTAAGCAGCACACATACGACATGTTGATGACATTTAATTAGATCCATTTTCACGCTTACCTCCTGCAGAAAATCGGGCACACCTTTTCTTTCAGGACACTTGAAACCCATGTGTTCAAAAAATTTGAGCACATGTTCACGGGGTCCTTGGTACGCAATCCAACCATCTGATAGGAGAATAATGTCATCAAAGAGATCATAAGTCTCTGGTGCAGGCTGAAGAAGAGAAATGAGAGCAGTTCCTTTTAGAACATGAACATATTGCTTAATTGAGTTCACAACTTGGTAAGTAGTTGAGCTGTCCAAGCCGGTCGATATTTCATCCATAAACAGAGCTTTTGCTGGTCCAACCATCATCTCCCCTGCAGTCAAATTTTCGAAGATTCACATTCATCTCATGCTAATGCTAAATTTTATCAATGGAAAAAACTGCTTCAGCGGAGCATATTTTTACCAGTTGTAACGCGTTTCTTTTGTCCTCCTGAAATTCCCCGCACCATGTCATCCCCCACCATTGTATCTGCACAGCCTTCCAGTCCTAAAACCTGAAAAAATTACAGAAAAGGCATCATACATAATCAATGACAATTTTTTGCTGGTTTTCAGAAGATCCATTAAATGTCTAGCTACTTGTTATGTAATACCTTCAAAATGTAATCTGTAACCACGCTGGTCTCCTCACCTTCTATCGCTGCTGCCTGTTGTAAAAAAAAATGACAAGAAAATAGTAGTCAAACACATTCCTCCAACATTTTCCATATAGAAATTACCAGTAAATGGTAGGAATGAATAGCACAGCAGGAAGGGGTTGGGCACGGTTCTCCGTAACCACCCTACCAACTAAACAGGACAGATCTATCTCATACATAGCTTGTGAACTAAGTGGCCCAAAAATATTCCATCCTGTCCTCATGGGGACATTGGAAGGGGTATGCTCCCATCCTCATACTGAGGGGACAAAGAAGGCAGGGAATCACTCGCCCATATGGGCAGATCCACATCTTGCAGTCATCCCTAGTTACTCAATTTTGACTACAGAAATGATGTCTGGTTCCCACCTTCATGAAGACATCAATGTCAGAATCAGGCTTAACATTCATGGCTTTCTCTCTTCTTGATAACTCTGCTAACATATCTGCAATTTTCCAAAATTTATCAAGTTATGATTAGTCGACATAGAAATACTTAAACCTGAAAAAAGAAAAACTAAATGTATACCGTAACGAGTGCCAACACCTTGGCATCTTGCAGAAAAGGCCAAGGTTTCTCTGACAGTCATTTCTCCAATATGAAGATCATATTGACTAATATAGGCTGCAGTACTTTGAGGTACAAACTCATTCATACCGTGGCCATTGTAAGTTATCCTTCCTGAAACCTGCAGGAAAAATGCAACTTTATGAGTAGTAGGTGTGGTTTGACCTGAATTGTTGAATAAAAACAAAAAAATAAAAAAGAGAATTGAAAAGAAAACCGCAAGAAGATATCAAGGATACTGCATTTTCACCTTTAACGTAGGATCCAGCTTTCCAGCCAGAGCCAATAAAAGTGTGGTCTTTCCAGAATTTGGAGGACCTAAAAGCAACGTCAATCTACAAAAATATAAATGAAAAGAATTCGGAAATGAGAAAATCCTAATCCACAGTAAAATCAGATTCAGTTCATGCTGCTGTTACCTTGATGGCTTGATGATGCCGCTAACATTTGTGAGGATATCAAGTTGTTTCTTTTTGCTTGACAGAATACGTAGAGAATTCAAGATGCCCTTCAGAATTGAGATAAAATAAAGCAGAAGATAAAAGAAAGTCTAAATACAAGAAACTAATAATATTAAAGCAAAATTGCAACAATAACCAGGGAGATTTTGCATGTAGACATGACAATGGTTTCGGAACAATGTTCCCTTTTCATGTCATAGGAGGAGCCGTAACAGGCCATGGCAGACCGGTTCTTGTTTCTGGTTTAGGCCAGTTTAGAGCCGATCCAGCATATTACGAAAAAGGACTTGAACTTATTGAACCACCATTCAAGGAGGTGAAACCTTAAACGGCTCGTTCTCCACCAGTTACAAGCCGGTTCAGCCCAGTTCTTGGCCGGAACCCTCCGTGGCTGTCTCTACTTACATATTCTTACCTCTATCATATTAGAAATGTAGTTAATGAAGGTAGGCAAAGATATGCTTCCGACATAGGCTTCTGCTTCAATGTTTAGATGCTCAAATCGGACTTCAATGGTAGGAACACGGATTCCAACTCTGAAAGATTAAGGAAACACTTGAATTTACCCTGAACTGAACAACACTAGTTTGAAAGAACAAGAAAGAAAATAATACGAATTGTCACCTGTCAATACGATTCCTAAGCTTCAACAAGAACTTCTCGTTATCCTCCTCAGCTACTGTCAGCAACCTGTCAAGCAATTTCTTCCTTTCTTGCAACCCAAGATTCTGCACTTTGATCTCATGGACTCCATGGGTCGACGATGTTAGCACACTCTTCCTTAAGCGATCATAGGTTGGTAGTTTGGCCAGTGCAGCCCATACTAAAGCCTCTTCATCATCCTCTCGACTTCCATCAGATCCTGAAAAGATTTCTGAAGCATTGCTTCGCATCAAATAGTCACCTCTTCTTATACCACTTCCTGCTGTATAAAGATCACTCCCCATTGGTAAGGAACCTGAATTCAATTTACAACCAAAATCCACCAATTCTTAGCTTCATGTAGACGTGCAAAAGAATATTTCTTTTAAGCCTCCAACTCCTATGAGAGATTTGGTGTATATATATAATATATACATGATTTACTGAATACAAGGAAGGTTTTTAACAGCATTGTTCGGACAACAAAATGATGGACGAAGAGGAACCAGCAAATGTTCTTTCCTAAACTGAATGTTAAAAAGATCATAAGCAAGATTTTGCATATAATTTTTCCTAAGATTTTGGATTTGGCCCACTTGATTTAGATTTACTCACTAATATGTTCATATTCAATGCTCAGAAATTAATTGAAAAGGATAAGAAAAGATCTATCAGAGTCTGCAATGAGTATCCTCCATTCATGGACTTTTTATCAAAGAAGTTAGCAATAAATTCAAAAACAATTAGATTTCTAGAGAATTAAATATCAAATTGTAAATTACTTATTTCTTGCTCAGTTTTGGGAGCTTGTCAAAGTGGTATTTTTCCATCCAAAATGCTTATCTAGAATTAATCCATCTTCCATGACAGAATATTGTCATTGCTCATGACCACCTTGATTTTAATGATATTTTTATTAAATTCCTAGAATTGTTAATATCAACTATAATCCTACAAACTAAAATCTTTATTAAATGCAATATTTTTTAATAAAAATATTATTTTATTAAATCAGCAATATAAAATTATTTGAAATAATTATAAATGTATATATATTTTTTATTTAATTATTTAAATCACATAATTAAAAATGTATATCTTATACAAGAAAATTAGCAAACATCTAAGGATTTAATATGATTATTATATTTATAATATTTTGAAGTGAAAGTAACCAACTATCCTTAAAGCTGAAAAGTTGTGCATTTAGTTTTACACACTCATAAATGCTAACCTTTTAAGGCTCTGTTCGACAATAGTGGTAGAGGTAGAGTTTAGAGGTTTATTGAAATTAAACCTCTATTTTATTGTTTGGTGAAAGATTATTAAGGGAAGTGGTTAAGAGGTTGAAAGAGTGGAGTATGAAACATTAATACTCTTAATATTTAGCTGTTGGAATATTTTTTTTTTTACATTTTCTATCCTTAAAATATATTTAAAAACTCACTCTCTTCCTTTAGAAAAATAATTGTCATCATACTTTTTCACAAAACACAAAAAACACAATTTTTTATCCTTAAACAATTATCATCATACTTTTTAGGAAAACTTTCCATCTTATTCATGTATTATTTGTTGAAGCAATCTTCCTT
Source organism: Dalechampia spathulata (assembly GCA_948192965.1). NCBI lineage: Eukaryota > Viridiplantae > Streptophyta > Magnoliopsida > Malpighiales > Euphorbiaceae > Dalechampia > Dalechampia spathulata. Next base: position 2,127 of record CANYBF010549380.1, on the reverse strand, counting down.
TCAATATCATTTATCATTATTTCAAGTTCATCGAATCATCGTTTCAAGGTATGTATATGATTTTAATTATATGTTTTTATTTCTAAATTAAAGTTGTATTGAATTGGATTTTTGATTGATCAATAATTTAAATGTTTAAAATATTTATAAGATTATCAATAAAATAAAAATCAAGTTCATAATTAGAATATTTATTGAAATTTATCTACCTTATTTTAGGAATAATGAAAATAATATAAAAATATATTTGATGTAATCAAATCGTTGATGATTTATTTTTCGGTATCTAGTATTTGTGATTTTAATTGCTACTTTCAATGTCCTATACATTAATGTTTTTATATTTTTATTATTGTATGTTTATTTAACACATATTATTTTATAATTATTATGTCTTTTGTGGCTTTGATATTTCAAAACAATTTTAAAGTAAATGGAAACATTTTTAGTTGATTTTCAATTAATTAGACCGAAAATTAAATGATGTTCATGTTACAATATAAATTAAAAATTATGAAATTTGAAATTTATATAACAAAATTAATATTTGATCTCATATTTATTTGTTAGCTTTTAATACTAATAGCTGCAATATATATAGTTTCAATTATAAAATCTTCTCACAATTTTAATGTTAATTTTATCAAATATTTTTGAGAAGTTATCTCTTGTAATAAAAATATAAAATTTTCTATTACTTTTTCCTTATTTTTTTTAATATCATAGTTAAATCATAAGTCTGGGTTTTATTTGGAATAATTTTTTTAGATTTTTTTTGATTCATCAAGACTTTTAAGTAGTTTTTTAAGAAATTTTTCTTTAGTAGTTATATCATCAATATGATTTATTAAATCTAACATAGAGTTTTGTTTTCTGGTTAATACATTTAATGATTTTTCTGATGAGCTAGTTTGTAGTTCATTACTTTGGTTATCACTTTCACTTACTATGTCACACCTCTAAGTAGAGACATGTCCCGTAATGAAACCCTGAAACTCCTCCCTCAAGCTCCAGAATTTCATCATAAGGGAAAACAATCACAAAATAACTCATCATTCCAAAATATACCAAGCATACCAATAAAATTTTTGAATCATAATTTTCAAACATATACCAAAGAGATAAGAAACAACACTAAGATAATTATAACACGCAGCAAGTAACATATATATATACATAACTACAGATATCCTAGTGGTATCAAAAGTACTAGCCAAAACAACATAAAATAGTATTATTGCAAAAAATGAGAAGAGGCATAGACTGCAAACACGATGCCCATAGAAGTTCGTCTAATAAGTCTCGGGCCACACTCGCGAGATCCACAGAAGTTGTGCACCATACTGCCAACAAATACCGCTATCCCCGTCTAACCTCAGATATGCTCGAACCTACGTTCATCAAATGACTAACACTGAGTAAAACTCAATGGCGCTAATAAAATGAATGCATTAATTAATAATATTGAAGTATAGAGAATTTCAAAGTAATAATATAAAAACCATTACTACAATGGAAGTGCAAAATCACATGTCAATAATATTTATTTTAATGAAGCGTACAAATTAAATCCCAATGAAAATATATTCGCCCGTATATAAATCCAGAATCCTCCACTAGTCACTTCGTAGTACCTGGATTCACCTCTATTTTTCATTTATAGCATCACAAATGATTCACATATTTTCATAACCACAATATCCCATTTTAGTTTAAAATGAATGTATGTAAAAGTGAATGAATTTATGAGAATGTGATGTTTTGCACTCTCCCTCAATCAATCTGTTTCCCTGTTGCATCTCAAATTCATCAATTACATCTTTAGTAATAACGTTTTTCTGGAATGTGATTGTTCTCAACATTCAGTAATAATAATCAACATACGCGACTGAACTTAGCGTATGGGAAGCGACTGTACTCAGCTTCCTTATACTTATCTCAATACGTAATTCAATCTCAGCATATAAAAATAGCCTCACTTTTCCATCCTTATGACGCCATGTAGTGATGTTATGAAATGCCAATGATTTATCTAAATATGAATATGATTTATATGATATGATGTATTGGAACATTTAAGTGAATATCATAATGTTTCTCAGAACATACGATTTAATAATTAACATG
>CANYBF010549379.1:0-11654 GCA_948192965.1 Dalechampia spathulata | reverse complement strand
ATTAAATAAGAATTTTATATGTACAAATTTACATGTATCATTTTTTTAAATTCTAAATCGCAAATGCTTTCCAATTATAAGTTTTGCAAATGTAAAGTTTATTTTTAATTCTAAGGTAAAAAAAATAAGACATCCCTTGTAGGATAATTAATAGTTTTTATATATTGGAGACTATTCCTTATTCTACAGGAGCATGTTACATCCTGGAGTGGGGTGTGACAAATGTAGGCGTGACAGATTAGTAATCAAATTACTAGTTTTATTTAGAGACTAGTAAAATAAAATGTAAAGAGAATGGATGAAGAATGGTGATTGAATTCGGTTTTTCTCCTTGATGTTCTATCAAAACCGAATTGTGTTCCTTGTTCTTGAGCTTCAACATTCTAGAAAGCAAAAGGAAAAATGAGGTAGCCAAAATTTTCCTTCTATCTTTCTTTTGTTTTCACTAAAACATCATATATAACCCTAATTAGGTTTAGGGTTATAATAAGTCAAGTCATGTGCATATCACATGCTTTTGGCATGTGACTGACTTAAATTTCCTTCCAAAAGCATATGCCAATCATGTGCACTTCCACTTAATTCATCATACATGAATAAGTCATGTGACAATCACATTTTGACTATTAAATCAATTAATTCCGTCAAAATCCTGTATATATCATGCATGTGGAACATGTCATCTTAAATCACTTGTATCTTGAGTTCTACTCATCAAATTTGAGTGATCTTGGTATCAAATCGAAGCTCTTTTCATGATCTTTTTAATGAACATGAAAAATCCTGGTTATCTAATAACCATAAAACATTATTTCAACAATATCTATTCATGATTATCATTTCCTTACTTTTAGTATGCGACCTTTTGGGTTCTTGATATGTTGGTAACATATGAATATATTATTAAAACTCATTTAATAACATCATATGTAAATCATGAGCAATGTCTAGTTATACATCATGACTACCTAAATGCCAAGAGGTCATTAGTTTGACTACAACCCTTCCACATCATATTCCATACAATAAACTCCTTTCGCCATCCTTTATCTCATTTAGGTTTGAGTATGGATTAATGTCAACTCAATGCATGATCAAGTATGTTAAATCATGCCCTAAATTTAATGTTTCATGTACCATAATCTTTATTCCTAAAATGCCCTTATGAAACTCATTCATTAATAGACATCTACTCTAACTAGAGATTCTTGAATAAAGAATATTACATGAATCAATGAGATAAACCCCTACAGTTGATCTAGAGTGGTGAATCCTTTATTGATAAACAAATACCTTTAACTACTTTACACTATATCCAACCTCCAAGTTATGAATGCCTCCTATGGAGGAATAAAACATAGAAGTGAAAATATAGTGATCCATAATTAAGATAACCTTATTATCTCAAGTCTTAAGGATACTTGCACTACTGATATGAGTGAGATATACTTCACATACATAGATCAATCATCCATATGAAATCTCACTGGTAAGGCCTCTAATAAGACAGCCTTCCATTGCTCATCCACATGTTCACTTTAGACAACTCTTATCATGATGAATGAGAATCATCCCTAAAATAAGTGTAACATGTGCTGATCTTAACCGCATCAATAATATACATTCTTATTAATACATTAATCAGGGATAATTTAGATATTGAACATTTGCATACAATAAGAATCTCATTTCATAAACTTCTTTATGAATTTCTTTATACTATTCCAATATCTTGGAATTCATTATTTAGTTAATAACTTATTAAGTAAACTGAATAATGAATGATGCCTTTTATTGATAAATGGTTTAATACCAAATTATAATGAAACATGATGCTCTAGAGCATACACTAACATCCCAAGCTCCTTTGATAATTTACTTGGATGTATTAAATAACTCGATCTAAAAGCTTAAGGAATAATAAAAATAAAGTTGAGAAAAAAATTAGTATGGAATTCATAGGGAAAGAAATGAAAAGAAAGTGAAAAGATAATTAAAGTAGTGAATATGCACTAAAGTTGAATGCTTTAAATAAAGCTCTATGATGAAATTTATGTGTTAAGTGAAGCATTAACATGTTTAGCATGATATTATATGATAAATTATAGTTTAAAATATGTAAATATAAGTTAAAGTAAAGTGAGAAGCAATGGTATGTAAAATTTGTAAGCTAGGATACAAATGGCATTTCATAAAAAGTCAAGGGTAATATTGGAAACTATATTATATATGGTTTATGTCCACAACATTATGATGAATGGTAAGTGTATTCTTATGGAAGCATGACTTAAATATGATATCAAAATGAAATTAAAGAAGAAGGAAACAAAATTGGTTAAGTAATTTACCATAGCTTGACAAATGTCACCCTATGAATGGTCCTTCTTGTACTTAAGTCAACAATTGAATCATAATGATTGAAGCAGATGCATAAAATGTTTTCTTCATTCTTTTTCCTTCCAACATACTATTTCTTTCTCTTCTCCTTCTTTCTTACATCTTAATTTAGATAAAAATTATCTTTCAAGGTAGAATTTCATAGAAAATTCAATTTTTATGTTATTTCTATGTTTTATACATTTTCTACATGTCTTTTTCCTTTTCTATGTACCTTGTATATTACATCTACTCTTAATATCTAGAGCACACTTATAAAGGTAATATTATTATGGGTGATACTTGTAAGTGTATGAAGTCTAAGAAGAATGAAATCATGCATATTCATGAATGTTAGAATCATTTTTAATCTTATTTATACTTGCGTGGAGTTAAATAAAGTAAAACTTATGTTGAATTGTATTTGATAAATGATTGGACTTTAAATTACATTTAATTGATGTTTTGGCAAGTTTGGAAGTGATTTTAAGGTGTTTTGATCATAGGATTAGGTTATAAAGCTTTAAGAACCATTAGGGGGTGTTTTAGGTGTTGAAAAATGGTGAAAATAGGTGTTTCAAAGGGAGGACGAGTCTTACATTATCCGTGTAAACTTTTACATGACTCGTGTTGAGTTCTACATGACTTATATGAACTCTTAAAGCTTATTTTGAGTGGATTTTGATGGGGAAACTTGGTGCATGACTCATGAAACTTATACATGACTTTAGGAAGCTTAAAAATGAATGAAACATGTTATTAAGTATGGATTTGCATGTTAAACACTTGAATAAGTATGTATATGAGGTATAATGATGAAATTATATGATAAAGTAATTAAGATGAATTGTGTAAATGCTTGAATGGTATACCTTGTTAAATAAATGGTAACTTGACTTGTATATTGTAACACCTTATTGAATAGACATTCTAGGCTCCTAAAACCATAAATGAAAATAAAAGTCAATAATGTACAAATACATGCATTAAGTGTATTAATGACCCTTATTTGTGAAGTATGAAATGCTTTAAGATGGAATTGTGCTTATATGCCTATAATTAATGAAAGTTTAATGGTGGTTACTTGTCATGAATGATTATGGATTCTTAAAGATGATAAGTCAAGTACAATACATGAATAACTTTACTAAATGAATGTAAAATGGAAATGCTACAAGTTCAACTCACGAAGTTCATACTTCTCCTTCAAGTATCAATAAGAGTAAAGCGATAGCAGGTTTATGCTATTCACTTCATGACCTCATATAGGGTCTTGAAATAATGATTTCTAACTCATACGCTTATGATATTAACGTAATGAGTTTATATCATGAATGGTATCATATGATCATCGTTGCATATGATCATTAAAGCATCATTTATGCATCATGTCATGAATAATTCATACATACATGCATATTCATGATATATCATACAGAGGATATAAGGGGGAAAAAGAAAGTGATATACAAAGCAATCCTCATTGATAGCATACTCAATCATATAATTATTATCGATTCCCTCGATGGAATCATATAATTATAATGTCTTCCCACTGGAGATGAGTATTGGTACATATAGGAAAGAAAATGGGTTCATTGAACCATATAGTTATAATGCCCTCTTACGGGAGATGAATACTAGTACATACAGGACCTAATACGAGATTGTACATAATCATACAAAAAAGAAATGAAATGTTACAGGAAAATTAGATGGAGAATGCTAAACATGAATGCATTCTCACAGACATACATTATCATTTATATATCATGAAAGTATAGTGGATGAATTGATGAATGCCCTACGATTGTGCTTATATAGAGATGTACACAGAGTAATGATGTACAGTATAGTATTTAATATAAGAGAATTTATAGTGGATTCTTTTATGGTATTTGTTCTTATCTTTACATAGTATGTTATATGTGTTGCTTATAACAACTAATGAGTAATGCAAAATGATATGATATGATACAGTTATACTGCTAAATATTAGGTTGCAATGATTTTGACTTTAATATGATATTTATGATACATGCTCATGTCATTTACTCATTTTATAGCACCACTGAGGTTTATATTCAACATTTTTTATTTGATGAATGCAGAACCAGGACCTTCAGGTGAGAGTTTAGGTTGATCGATCCATAGTCAAGGGAGGTTGTGATTTTGAAGAATCTCATTCTCGAAAGTAGTTTAGGACCAATGAAACATACTCCGTGGCGTCCTTGTATATGCAACTTATTATATTAACCTTAGCAGCAATAATACTTATGTTATGTACTTTTGTTGTGTGTATTATCAATATCACCTTATCATGTAAAATTAAATACACATATCTTATATAATGGATGATGATATGAGTATGCATAACAAAGATATAGCATATGTATAAGATATAATGCATGTAAACTATTGTGTAATGATATTATTCATGTCTACATGCGCCATCGAATTACAATTACTTATTATATGATATAATTAAAATAAAAAAAATTCTTTAGATCCCTTATGAAATAATTAATGATTTCCTTGCTTAGGGAATTATTATCTATTCTACAGAAGCGTGCTACATCAAGTTTGAGTGTGACATTAACGTAAGGAAAAAAGGTAGAAGATGAAGAAAGCTATAAGTACTATGAATATATGAATATGAAAAATAATGCTGAAGCTTAGAATTTTAAGAGAATTTGTTTGATCTTGGATTGTTGATTGTCCTCTTTATCTCTGCTTTTCTCTTAATATTTATAGAAACTGGTTCCTCAGAACTGGCCATTTTTACATTCATAATAACTACCCACTATTAACCATTTTCCCATATCCTGTTACTCTTATCTTCTTTAAAACTGTTATTTCAAATAACTATCCTATCTTTAATAGCAATCCAGAAAATATTCAAATCATGACTTTAATTCAGCTAATTTATAATTAATTAATTTAATTAACAAACTCAATTAATGAGTTGACCATAATTAATTAATTAATCAATTTAAAAAGTTAATTTAATTATCTAAATTACTTTAACACCCAATATTTTTAAATTATTTTAAATTATAATTTATTTATTATTTTAATAAAATAATCGATATCTTAAATTTCTATTATACTTTGATTCAATTACATTAATAATTGAAAAAATGATAAATAATAAATTAAAATATTTTTTAATAATTAAAATAATGATATAATAGGAATAGTATATTTAATTTTTAATTTTTAATTAAAATTAATTATATTTTCTTAATTGTTATAAAATTAAAAATGTGAATTTTAAATGGAGTGAATATTTAAATATCAATCTGTAATTTATTTGATAAATATATATTTTAATCCAACTAAAAGAAATGCATAGTATTAATGTTTTTAAGAGCCAACAGAAAAATATTTTATTTTGATCGTCAACCTCCATTTTTGTGATGAGTGAAATATAATTTTGACCTGGGGTGATTTCAATTATTATTTAAAAGAAAGGGCGATGATTTTCAGTTAATTCTTCTGGAAGAGTTAATCCTTTTTCGTATGGAAACGTGTTTGGGAGAGAAGGGGTCCACATCTCCTGGAATATTCAAAATTCAAATATTCAAAATGCTACGCGTGACTTTGGAAGAAGAAGCAGGGCGAACTTTCCTTGGATAAAAGCGATCAAAATGACGTTGCTTTGTACAAGCCGGGCAACTAATTGTCTTTGAAGAAGCAAACCCGTACCTTTTTTTTTAAAAATTTTCAGCAACTGTATTTGACGTTGGCCCTCCACGATGGAAGATTTAATAGGTTTGGTGAACAGAATACAGAGAGCATGCACCGCGCTCGGTGACTATGGCGGCGGTGATAATGCTTTCTCTTCTCTTTGGGAAGCTCTTCCTTCTGTTGCTGTCGTTGGTGGACAGGTTCTTCTTTTTTCTGCTTTGTTTTCCTGTTTTTTCTTCTTTTCATATGTTTTCTTCTCAGTTAAGCATATGGTGAAAAATTGTACACCGTTTGCTCTGTTCACAAGTTTTCATTTTTTTTTTCTGTTTCTTTTTGCAATTATTTAATTATGGATATCAGAGTTCAGGAAAATCTTCTGTGCTAGAGAGCATAGTGGGGTGGGATTTTCTTCCTAGAGGGTCAGGTATTTTTTTTCTTTGTTTTTTTCTATGGTTGTGATCGTTCTTGGATAGAGAATTAATAAAATAATAATTGAAATGATTGCAGGGATTGTGACCAGAAGACCTCTGGTATTGCAGCTTCATAAGACTGAGGATGGCTCTCAGGATTATGCCGAGTTCCTTCATCTTCCTAAGAGACGTTTCACTGATTTTTGTGCGCTCTTCTACCTTTTAATTCTCCTATTCTTTGCTCTTTAATTTTCTGCTTAGTTTTCTTTAATGAAAATTGATTTGCAGCTTTGGTTCGAAAGGAAATTCAGGATGAAACTGATAGAATGACTGGCAAATCGAAACAGATCTCTCCTCTTCCCATTCATCTCAGCATCTATTCTCCAAATGGTACCTCTATTGCTATTGATATCACTACCACCTACTTTTCTTTCCTTACTTGAATTCATCTTGAGGCTTTATCCCAGGCCTGAAAGGAAATGTTTAACCGTTTGCCTCATGATACTTCATTATGCAGTTGTTAACTTAACCCTAATCGATTTGCCTGGTTTGACAAAAGTTGCCGTTGGTATGTTTTTTTTCCCTTTTAATTGTAATATTTTTTTATACCAATTTTTCATTCTTGAATGAAATGCGTTATGTTCCTCAGAGGGGCAGCCCGAGACTATCGTTCAGGATATTGAGGCCATGGTTCGTTCTTATGTTGAAAAGGTAATCGGACAAAACTCTTTTTTTTTTCTTCCTTTGGCTTCTTTAGGTGAAAGCTTTCCAGTTCCTTGTTAATGATGCTCAACTTGTTAAATTCTGTTGTGTTTTATCGATGATGATGAACTACTTGCAGCCAAATTGCATCATATTGGCTATATCTCCAGCTAATCAGGACATAGCAACATCTGACGCTATCAAGCTTTCCAGGGAAGTGGATCCCTCAGGTTTGCTACTCTCTTACTATCCACGGCATGATGCCTATGCATTAAGAGCTTGATTCTGAATCTTTTTTGATTCATATCAGGTGAGCGAACATTTGGAGTGCTGACAAAGCTGGATTTGATGGACAAAGGAACTAATGCATTAGATGTATGAATTGTCCTTCTATGTATAAGCTGGTCGTTACTGATTCAATACACTGCTAATAAATAATACTTTCTCGCCAGGTACTGGAAGGAAGATCCTATCGGCTGCAACATCCTTGGGTTGGAATTGTGAACCGCTCACAGGCAGATATTAATAAAAATGTTGACGTGATAGTTGCAAGGCGCAAGGAACAAGAGTATTTTGCGACAAGTCCTGACTATGGGCACTTAGCCAATAAAATGGGTTCGGTTTATCTTGCTAAACTTCTCTCAAAGGTTTGTAATTTCACATGCTACATTTCAATATGGACTTGAAGTGGGGAAAAAAATTATTCGCCTGTGATTCCAATGATTTCTTCCTTTCAGTACTTGGAGTCTGTAATAAGGGCTCAGATACCAAGTATCACATCCCTGATAAACAAAAGCATTGATGAACTTGAATCAGAGATGGACCATCTTGGCAGGCCTGTGGCCGGTGATGCAGGGGTAAGTTGCCTTTTGACCTTCTTTTGTTGACACGTTGATTCAATTGGACTAAGTCATGGTGCTTCAGGCTCAATTATACACAATCTTGGAACTTTGCCGTGCATTTGACAGAATATTCAAAGAGCACTTGGATGGAGGGTAAGAAGTATCATTTGTTCATTTGCACTATTTACACCTTTGGACTTGGTTATTTTGAAGAATGTTTCTTCTTATTCAAAATGGTCACCTGACATCTAGTTGAACGTAACAAGGATGTCGTCTTGACTTGTATTGTAGGCGACCTGGAGGTGATAGGATTTATGGAGTCTTTGACAATCAGCTGCCTGCTGCTTTTAGGAAGCTTCCATTTGATCGACACCTTTCCCTTCAGAATGTGAGAAGAGTAGTCTCTGAAGCTGATGGTTATCAACCACATTTGATTGCACCAGAGCAGGGATATAGGCGTCTCATCGAGGGATCATTGAATTACTTTAGAGGCCCAGCTGAAGCTTCTGTGGACGCTGTAAGGGGATTTTGTACAATTAATTTCCTGCTGTCATTTTTGTTACTTCTAGTGAGATTTTTCTTATGTTAGCTCTGCTGTTAGGTTCACTTTGTCTTGAAAGAGCTTGTGAGGAAGTCCATCGGGGAAACACAGGTAAACCTTGAAATTCTCTATGTTTTCCCTTTCAACAAGTGGCTATTGAGGGAATTAATATCCACCCTTCTCTTTGTGACATATAAAAATACAATGATTCAAATAGTATATTATAAATGCACGATAATTTCCATGCAAGTACAGGAATTAAGGCGTTTCCCCACCCTGCAAGCTGAAATAGCAGCTGCCTCAAATGAGGCCTTGGAGAGGTTCCGAGAGGATAGCAAGAAGACAGTTGTTCGATTGGTGGACATGGAATCTTCGTACTTGACAGTGGAGTTCTTTAGAAGGCTTCCTCAGGAACTGGAGAAAGGAGTAAACCCAGGTCCAGGTGCAGGACCAGGTCCAGCCCCAGCATCCTCAACCGTAGATCGCTATAGCGAGGGACATTTCAGGAGGATTGGGTCAAATGTGTCCGCATATATTGGAATGGTCTCCGAGACGCTCAAAAATACTATTCCCAAGGCTGTCGTGTACTGCCAAGTTAGAGAGGCCAAGCAATCTTTGCTAAATTACTTCTACACTGAATTAGGGAAAAAAGAGGTATTTTTCCTGCATTTCTTCTTGTTCTCCTCAGCATAGGTTATATATATATATATATATACACGCTAAAAGTCCTGCAGTTTACATGGTTCGATATATATATGGTCAGTTCATCGTATAAATTTTTGTCAACTCGAGTAGACCTTATTGAACGTTGTAAAACTTGACAGGGTAAGCAGCTTTCAGAATTGTTGGATGAAGACCCCTCATTGATGGAGAGAAGACAACAATGTGCAAAAAGGCTTGAATTATATAAGTCGGCTAGGGACGAGATTGATTCTGTATCATGGACCCGATGAGATGATTCATGCCTGTTTGTGATATTTGGTGGTGGTGACCTTTGTTATTGTTGATAGTCTGTAGTTGGGTGATTTCAGGCTTATGCAATACGATAAATTCTTACAGCTTTACATGAATGATTTAGCCTGATGAGTTTCTTATTTATCTCTTTTGAAAAAAGCCTGTCAAAATCTCTTCTTCTTTACTTTTTATTAAAAATTCATTAATCCAAAACTTTAAATAATATCATTTTTAATCAAACATGGACAAGAAAATTCTAAAAATATTTTATTATCATAATATATTATTATTATTAAGTATTATCGTTATTATTTTTATTTATTATCATCATCATCTTCATTAATTTACTTCTCAAGTAATTATTACAACATGGATCATTATAATTATTATCATCATCATTTTATCATATATTTTCGATATAATCATATATTTGACATTAACATAATAAATAAAATGGAATGGAATGAATTATCATAATCTATTAAAAAAGAAAAGAAAGGAAAGAAAGACATAGAAATATCATTTCTATCTTTACATCTAAATTTATTTTATTTAATAAATTTAACTTATTTTATTTAATAGTTTTAATTTATATTTATAACTTATTTTATTTAATAGTTTCAATTTATATATATAACTAATTTTAATTTAAAAATTTCATTTAAAGTCAAATATAAATACTGATTTTTATTTATCTAAAATAAATATAAAAATTAAATAATAATTTTAATTTATAAAAACTTATTATTAGATTTTAGGTCCTTAATATTGATTTTGATGTTAACAAATCATATTTATTTTGTTGATAAAGTGTCATAAATATTCAATTTAATTTTTGATATAGTTAGTAGTATCTAGGATATATTAAAGTGTGAAGAGAGTCAAAACTATGTTTTTTGGACAATAAAGGGTGGTACCCCCATACCATTAACTCGTTCTCTCATATGGGTACCTAGATATGCCCGAAAAATGGATCAAATGAAGGCATATGATCATACCATTACATGTATAATCATACAAACTTCATATACATGTTGGTATGCCTTTTTATACATGCATATGCAACTTGCAGGTTGAGTTTTTAATAGTTTTCGACAAAAGTGTTTATCGGATAGATTTACATTTATTACCCCTCCAACATCACTTCGAGCTAAAAAAGAGTATTTATTATTAGACATTTGCATTTACAAATAAGTAATTTGTTGTATAAAACTAATTAATTACAAATCTCTCTTTATTTGCTTATTTAATGTGTTGCTCTTTATTTTTTGAATGTTGATGTATTGATTTGCTTTTTTATTTTGAGAGCCTATGTTTTAAGAATTCTTTATGTAAAATAAAAAAGTTCTTGTGACATTAACTCTTCTTCTAAAGGTATGAGTGCGAACCTTTAAAAAACACTTGTATTAGATTCTTAGATTGAAGAATCTAAGGTTCTATTCTTGTTGATAGAATAGTGAAAACCTAAATTGTTGCTTGGGTAAGTGAACATAAACAAAGAGATTGTCAAACCATTATAAATTCATGTTGTTAATTAGGATTTCAATTGGTATCAGAGCTTTGAGCTCTTGTTCTTAAAAATTAATATTCTTATAATTAAGATTAATGATAAAATAATTGCTAGAGAGCCAATCTTACATTAAACCCTCATTTTTTATGATATCAATTATGCATATTGGAAGCATCAAATGAAGTTTTCTTAATATTGCATGACAATAAAATAAATTTGGGATGCCCTTTAAACTCACCATGAATAAGCAAATCAAGTCAAGAAAAAGAAGATTAAACTCTTAACACATTAATATGAGCCATCCATTATGAAGCAAAATGAAAGTGTATCAAAAATGTGTAATAGACTCATAGTGATCATTAATGGTCCAATGAACCTTGAGAAAATTTATACTAAAGAAGATATCAATAACAAAATTTTAAGGGTGCTTCTTGAGAAGAATTGAGAAGCTAGAGTGACTTTAATTAAAGAAGAAAATGATTTGTCCATGTGTCGCACCCTCATTTTGGACCGGTTTGATCCAGATCGATTTAGGAATGCTTCTGAGTCAGTTTGGGTTAACTTTTGGCCAATCCAAGTTGATTTAGGGCTTTCTAGGCCATTCTGGGCCAACTTCGGCCATCCTAGGG
>CANYBF010549177.1:0-15264 GCA_948192965.1 Dalechampia spathulata | reverse complement strand
TAAGGCAGTTAAAAACATGGGTGCAATGTGAGTTCATATATTCTTAAATGTTTTTCATTAAATAAGACTTTTATATGTATAAATTTACATGTATCATTTGATTGAATTCTAAATCACAAATGCTTTTCAATTATAAGTTTTGCAAATGTAAAGTTTATTTTTAACTCAAAAAAAAAATATACATCCCTTGTAGAATAATTAATAGTTTCTATGTACTGGAAACTGTTCATTATTCTACGGGAGCATGTTCCATCCTGGAGCGGGGTATGACAGATGATGATATGAAACATGATGAAAATGACACATATAAATGGCATACAATAAATGATAAGATGGAATCATGTTTGTTATATTCAATAATGTTTTGGAATTTATTGATATAATGATTATAGTGATATTTCAATAGTTGTTACACTAGCACCACTGAGTTTTATACTCAACATTTATCAATTGATAAACGTAGGACCAAGTAAAGCCGCATAACAAGAATGCCAGTGAAACAGCTGGACATATCAATAGAATATTGGTAAATAGGTTGAGTTCCTTTAGACTTCTATCTATATAAATTATCGTGCAACTACATAAACAAAATACTATGGCAATAAATAAATTAAGTTTGACAAACCTAAAAATATGTAAACTATTAATGTATGTATGTTATAACTCTGATGAGGTGATGACTTATTATGTTAAAACTTGGGAATAATAAATGTATTGGATTAATATGAATTTGCATGCAAGTTATATGTATAAATAATAAATAAATAAATAAAATTTTTTATGAAATGTATGGAATCCTTTGTAGGATACTTATTGACTTCCTTGATTAGGAAGTTAATAATCATTCTACGGGAGCATGTTACGCAGCCGAAAGACGTGACAGGACACGCAAACCCTATTTACCAAAATTTGTAAAATACATATGCTCAATCACATTGGCCAAGTCCATAATCATCATCATGTCATACATGCATTCATTCATTCATACATTCATAATGCATAAATAAATAATCTTCTCTTATCAATTTTTGATTTAAATTTTAAAACAACTTATTGGGCTTGCTTTAGTTTCGAATTCTTTTGAATGAATTACTTATTAACTTAAATAATCATCCAAAAATAATATATTAATATTTAATCACATTTTAAATATTAATATATCATTTAGAAGTCAAAACAGTAAAACTAGTTAGACTCCTTATCATGCTCAAATTGCTCCACTTAAAAGTTTTAATTCAAATAAAATATTTATTGATCTCAAAAATTAATAAACATTTATTTCTAAAAACTTCAATATGTTTAAAACATTAAATTATATTCCATTACATGAATTAATGAAAATAATTTGAGCAATTTATTATGAAAACTGAATACAATAACAATGAACATCTTATGCGTATGTTTTAATTTGATTGAATAAAACACTTCCAATTCGTATTTTTTGTCACATCCTCACATGTATTATATTGCATTGATTATGTATATGATGTATTTTAGTTTATATGTGTATGTGATTATGATTAAATATGAAAATTTTATGATATATGAATATGATATGGGAAGTGAAGGACATGTTATACGATATGTGTTATGATATTGATATGATAATAATTGGTGAAATTATTGAATAATAAATGATGCGATAATATATAAGTAAAATATCGAGATGAATATTTGGTAAGTGTGCGAATGTTATTTTCATATGTGATATGTGTATATAGAATTCAAAAGAATATTTAAATATATATATATATGTGTACTTGATTTTAAGTGATGGTTATAATGTATATGATTTTTAAGTGGTGATTAAGAGGTATGTATATATATATATAAACATAAGAAGCTAAAATACTATTTAAATGTGTATAAAAATAATAATAATAAATACATTTGTATTGCATATACACCATGTATTTATGGAGATATTTTATTTTATTTTATTATATCATATTATATTTTATTATATTAAATTACATTATATTTTATTAAATTTTATTTTATTTTATTATATTATATAATATTATATATATATGTTATGTTGTGATTATGAGGCGTATATACATAGGTATTCGGTATGTATTTAGTGTGTTATATATCTTAAAAGGAATTATAAGGAAAATCACTCCTTCAGTCCTTTCTTATCCTCATTCTCATCAAACCTTCATCCTCCCTCTTCTTCCTCTTTTCCTTTAGGTTCATTGAAGCATATACACCCCTTCTACTTCTCCTTCTTCTTGATTTCACCAAAATACCCATCTTTTCTCCTTCATCTTCACTCCATTTTCATCACAACACTTACTTTCTTTCTTTCTTTTGTGTTACCACAACACTTCTTTATTGTTTTTATGCTCTTCATTCTTTCAACCGATCCATCTTCTTAAGTGCTTGCATATGTGTGTTATGGTTTTAGAAGCTAAGCTAGGATGATCGAGTTAGAGAATAGTTAGAAGTTTTTGTAGATCGGTGAATATTGAAGGTGAGAAAACTTATGGCGTATGATATATTCTTCTTCTTTATTTGTCTTCTTTGATTTCATTTTGATTTAAACTTTTATTTAAAAATTATGATGGTTATAAAAGGAAGAAGCGTGTGTGAGGTTATTGAAGATCAATGGTTATAAGGTGGGAAGTTTCTTGAGTGATATTGTCTGCTCCTTCTTTTTCTCTTTAATTCATTTTGGTTCAAACTTTTACGATGGAGTTCATAGCGTATGTCAATAAGGAGTGTATTTTATGGTTAGTTATGATAGAATGTTGTTGTGTAAATATTTTTATGTATTTGGCCTTAAAGGAAGACATTGCTATTGAGGATCTATTTTGTTTACTTCCATATTGTTGTTTTTTTTAAAGCTATTTATGATTTAAAAGTGGATTGGTGGCTGTGAAATGCAATATGAATATGAGGGTGTCTTGGTCGTATATGTGTGAATGAGTGAGTATTTTATGGAATGAATATTCTATATATGTGAATCAATATATGCATGTGTGTGATAACCATCTAAGAATACTGATGAATTAGGTTTCCATGGATTTAAATAAATGTTGCAGTAATGTAGAATGTGGGGAGTGAACGATTATACGTTAGGGAGCTGTCATACACTTATGCCTTATGGTTTATTTCTTTTCTACCTTGTGTTGAAAAAATTGCTACTAAATGTATTTGATAGAAGTATGTGTGCGTGTGCTTGAGTATGGTAGCTTGTAGCATGTAAGGGGGCAGGGCATATAGAGTATCATTTTAATAGTTTAGGAAGTATTTTGAAGTTCCTATAATTTGGGTATACAAGGCCTTAATGACTAAATTTTTGAATATAAGATGGATCTTTAAACAACTCTTTAAATCTATTTTGTTATGGTTTTAAAATTTATTCTGTTTTGGAAATTGGTATGCGGCATATAATAATTAAACCTTTCTTAGATTACTTTTCAATTTCTTAAAGGAGGTACAATGGAGGCTTGTTGTCACGGCCCAAAGAAACAAAAGTAAGAATGGCAGCCTTGTCCAACTGCCTCAGCCTAATCCACAAGCCTAGAAGGGGAGCCTCTAAGGCAACTTCCTAGAAGCTTCCTCTTAATGGGGTGGTTGGCATGCATTAATGAGGGTGGTTGGCAAAGTAGATGGATCTAAATCTCCACCATTGATGTATATTAGGTGAGAATCGATCTCCACCATACATTGGGAGGTGAAGGGGCTATAATACCCTTTGAGAGTTCATTTGTAAACACATACCAAAACTACTCAGTTCTCTCTATTGTAAGCTTCTTTGTAAGCATTCTAGTGCTCTAGCTTTTCTAGCTTTATATAGCTATTCTTGTAGGAATAATATACTTCTTTTGGCTACATTGCTTCAATCTTCTACTTCCTTATTGTTGGTTGCTTACTAAGGCATTTTGGGGTTGGTTGACTTAGTTCGGTTTTGTGTGGATAAATCATGCTAAGGCCACACGCTAGTTGGGTTAAACCTCTAACTACGTGACACTTGGTATCAGAGCTTGCTACGAACCTTAGGAGAATTTGTATCATGGCAAACAAAGATACTAAAACTAGCAATATTTTGGAAGTTCATGAGGAGCATGGGCATGGGGAAACTCACCCCCAGCAAAGAAAGCTCGTGGGAAAACTAAGGAGTCTGTTAAGGATGAGCAGATTTTGCTAGACACTGTTAATGTTTTCAACGCAAGGCTGGCCAAGCTAGAATTGCCCATGGGGGATATCCTTAACACGCTCGAGATGCAAAATTTAAAGCAAGAGGAGAGGGACGAAGGCCTTAAGATGTTGGAAGGTTAGCTGCAAGGAGTATTGAATGCTTTCATTGATACCATGAGCAAATCAATGGAGGAATTTTGTGGCAACACCAACATAAAAATTCAGTCATTGAGGAATGAGCTTGTTGAAGTTAAGGTGGATATGGCCTTATATAAAGTTATCATGGCAACGGATGCCATAATAAGCACTATTTTAAGGATTCGAGTCCCTGAACCACCAAAGTATACTGGTAAGCATGAGGCTAAAGAACTTGATAATTTCATTTAGCATGTTGAGAGGTACTTTGAGGCCACCAACCTTGTTGATGATGGTGCTAAAATCAACATGGCTACCCTTTTCTTTAAACATGATGTGGCTCTTTGGTGGAGATATCACTATACCAAGAGGGAAAGAGGGCTAGTCGAAATCAACATATGGGAGGCATTTAAAAGGGAACTAAAGAAGGAAATCTACCCCAAGAATGTTGAGGACATAGTCGTCAAGAAGCTGTAAGTTTTGAAGCAAACAAGATTGTTGAAAGAGTACATACAAGAGTACTCCTCACTAATGCTGGAGATCCCCAAGATGGTTGATAAAACTCGTTTGCTTTACTTCATGGATGGGTTACAACGGTGGGCTGAACAAGAGTTGCAAAGAAGAGGTGTCCAAGACCTTGCAACTACTATTGTGGTAGCTGAATCTCTCATTGAGTTTTCCAGTGAGACGGCAAGAAGGGATAAGCCAAAGAGGGTTTGATTTATCAAAGGTGGGGGAGACCGACCTCACAGATTCCACAGAACCTTCAAGGGGAAGGAAAATTAAGGTAAAGCTCTAAAGGAACTGCTAAAAAGGAGGGATTGTTTCTTATATGGAGGACCACACTTTGTGCAGGATTGTCCAAATTGTAGTAAGTTGAATACTATGATTTCGACATATGACGAGGTAATGCCATAAGGGAGAATCCATATCTGGGCAGAATGTGAGTAGTGGACACAATACAAACCAAGGCAAGTGGAAAATCCAGGGGGGATGATGCCAAGGTTAATTTAGTGCAGCCCAGCAAGGCCTTAATCTACATTGATACTAAAGTAAATGGAGAAAGCATCAAGGCATTAGTTAATACGAGTGCCAATAAAATTTGCTAGCCAGTAAAATAACCATCAAGTTGGGTTTGATAGTAGCCAAAGAAGCTGGATGGATCAAAACTGCTGACCAATCGGTAAAGCCATTTGCGGGAATTGCTCAGAAAGTTCCTATCATGTTGGGAACATGGACTGGCATGTTGGATCTGAATGTTATACCATTTTCCAACTATGAGATGGTGCTTGGTCTCGATTTCATTAAGAGGGTGCTACCCTTCTCATTAATGAAAGATGGGTGCATTCATTTTGAGAGTAATCAGTAGGAACACAAGGTGACTGTAGAACGTGTTATAGTTGGTGGAAGCATACTTTCTGCTATGCAAGTGGCCAAAGGCATAAAGAAAGGGGAAGAAACTTCCATAGTCACTTGCAAAGAAAGAGGTAACATCCCTGACTCTCTTGAGATTCCACCATAAGTCCATAGCCTACTGGATGAATTTAAAGATGTTATACTATTGGAGCTACCAAAGAAACTTCCCCCACAAAGGGAAGTTGATCATGAGATAGAGTTGGAACCAGGGGTAAAACCACCTGTAATGGTCCCATATCGTATTGCTCCTCCAGAATTAGAACTTCAAAAGCAATTGAAGGAGCTACTCGATGCTGGGTTTGTACGGTCATCCAAAGCACCTTAGGGAGCCTTGGTGTTGTTTCAGAAAAAGCATGATGGTAGCCTTAGAATGTGCATAGATTATTGGGCATTGAATAAGGTGACAATCAAGAACAAGTATTCAATTCCATTGGTGGATGACTTGTTTGATTGACTGGGCAATGCTCGATAGTTTTCAAAGCTGGACTTGCAATTGGGATATTGGCAAGTTTGCATAGCAGTAGGAGATAAAGCTAAGACAACTTGTTTGACCAGGTATGGTTCCTATGAGTTCTTGGTCATGTCATTTGGTCTTACAAATGCACTAGCCACTTTCTGCACCTTGATGAATAAGATCTTTCATCTAGTCCTTGATAAGTTTGTTATGGTATACTTGGATGACATCGTTGTCTATAGTGAGACCCTGGAAAACCATCTGGATTATTTACGGAAAGTGTTCCAAGTGTTACGGTAGAATGAACTATATGTAAAGCCTAAGAAATGTTCATTTGCGCAATCAGAAGTGATGTTCTTAGGGCATAAAATTTCTAAAGGAACCATTAGCATGGATGAAGCTAAGGTACAGGCTATTTATGAATGGTAACCTCTTATTACTATTTTGGGAGTATGTCCTTTTCTAGGATTAGTGAACTACTACCAAAGATTCATTCAAGGATATTCAAAGAGGGCCACTCCCTTGATGAATCTCTTAAAGAAAAGCATCCCTTGGGTGTGGGATGAAGCTTGCCAAGGGGCGTTTGATGATCTTAAGCAAGCTGTTATGGAGGAACCGGTCTTGGCACTTCCTGATTATGCCAAGCCATTCGAAGTGCAAACTGATGCTTCAGAGTTTTCCATTGAGGGTATGCTGATACAGGAAGGTCACCCCATAGCCTATGAAAGTCGAAAGCTGAATGATATGAAACAGCGGTATCTGATTCATGATAAGGAGATGATGGCCATCATCTATTGTCTAAGAGTGTGGAGGTACTACTTGCTGGGAAATAGGTTCGATATTAAAATTGATAATATCACTACCAGTTATTTTTAGAAGCAAAAGAAACTGACTCCAAAGCAAGCTCGATGGTAAGACTTTCTTGCTGAATTTGATTATATGATAGAGTATAAACTGGGCAAAGCCAATGTTGTTACTGATGCGTTGAGTCGAAAGATGGAGTTTGCTGCTACTTGTGTCATTAAAAACAACATGCTAGAAAAGATCAAGGAAGGCATGAACAAGATGCTTTTGCTAAGAATCTTATCACATTAGTGAAAGAGGGAAGGATTAGACGGTTTTAGGAGCATAATGGTTATATCTACACCATTGGCAATCATCTATTTATGCCATAGTAGGGAAATTTATAGAAGGAGATAATGAAGGCATGTCATGATTTGAAGTGGGCAGAGCATCCTGGCATGCAAAGAACGATGACGCTTGTTGAAAAAGTGTATTATTGGCCAAGGATGGAGGAGGAAATCGAAGGATATGTGAAGACTTATCTAGTATGCCAATAAGACAAGATAGAACAAAAGTAATCTAGTGGCTTGCTAGAACCTCTGCCTACACCGGAACGACCATGAGAAAGTGTTTCCATGGACTTTATCTCAACACTACCAAAATCAGAGGGATGCAGTTCCATTATGGTTGTGGTCTATCGACTGTCTAAGTATGGGACTTTCATTCCAACCCCACAAGATTGCACAATAAAAGAAGCTGCATGTTTTTTCTTCAAACATGTGGTGAAATATTAGAGTCTCCCTCAAAACATCATTAGTGACCGAGATCTAAGGCTTACGGGAAAATTTTGGAGGGAAGTTTTCAAGATGATGGGGTTGGATTTACACTTCTCTACATCATTCCATCCCTAAACTGATGGATAAATAGAATGCATCAATGCCTTGCTGGAGTTATATTTATGACACTTTGTCAGTGAAAATCATAAGGATTGGGCTAAGTTACTTGATGTTGCTCAATTCTCTTATAACTTGCAACAAAGCGAGTCTACTCAACATAGCTAATTCGAGATAGTAATTGGACAATAGCCTCTTACCCCATATGTCATTATTGCGGGTTATACGGGATCTATCCCTTCAGCATATAAATGGGCAAAGGGATGGCACAAGCAGCTTGATGTTGCATGGGTATACTTGGATAAAGCCTCTAAAAGAATGAAGAAATGGGCAAACAAAAAGAGGAGGCTACTGGAGTTCCAAGTTGGCAACATGGTAATGGTAAAGTTGACTGCCACCCAATTCAAAGCCTATCAGCACGTGCACAAAGGATTAGTTTGCAAGTATGAGGGACCATATCCTATCATCGGGAAAGTACGAAAGGTTTCATACCAAGTTGAATTGCCACCATAGTTGAAGATACACCCAGTTTTCCATGTGAGTTTTCTCAAACCTTATTATAAAGATAAGGATAATCCTAGTTGAGGTCAGTCTACGAGGGTGCCACAGGTTGTGGTAACCTCATTTGAACATTAGATTGCAGAAATTATGGTTGATCGACTAGTGCGGCAATGGGGAATTCAAGCCCATACTGATTTCTTATCAAATGGAAAGGGGTTCCCGAGAATGAGACTTCATAAGAGAAGGAAGTGAATTTGTGGCAATTCATGAAGGAAATAGGCGAGTACAAAGCCAAAAGACTTGACAAGGCATCAAGGACTTTAGTGGGGGAGAATATCACGGCCCAAAGAAATGAAAGTAAGAATGGCAGCCTTATCCAACTGCCTCGGCCCAATCCGTAAGCCCAGAAAGGGAGCCTCCAAGGCAACTTCCTAGAAGCTTCCTCTTAGTGGGGTGGTAGGCATGCATTAATGAGGGTGGTTGGCAAAGTAGGTGGATCTAAATCTCCACCATTGATGTATATTAGGTAGGAATTAATCTCCACTATACATTGGGAGGTGAAGGGGCCATAAATACCCTTTGAAAGTTCATTTGTAAACACACACCAAAACTACTCACTTCTCTCTATTATGAGATTCTTTGTAAGCATTCTAGTGTTCTAGCTTTTCTAGCTTTGTATAGCCATTTTTGTGGGAATAATATACTTCTTTTAGCTACATTGCTTCAATCTTCTGCTTTATTATTGTTGGTTGCTTGCTAAGGCATTTTGGGATTAGCTGACTTAGTTCGGTTTTGTGCAGATAAATCATGCTAATGCCACACGCTAGTTGGATTGAACCTCTAACTATGTGATATTGCGGTAACTTATAATTTAAAGGCTTAATTAATTGAATTGTTAAACATGTAATATATTTTTAGGAGATGGTTCTATTTAAAATTTATTTGTTGGACCTAAATGAATGAGAAAGGTGGATTGTATGTATGTTGAATATGATGTGCGGTTGTTGCAGCCAAACATGAATATATAAATTGGGCATGTTTTTTAAGTAATTTTATAAGCATATTAAGCATATTTTGTAATGATACTAAGCTTATTTAAAATTGGAATTTAGGTAGTTTATGAAAAATAAAATTAAAAGAGGTTATTTCTTATGAATTAAAAGAAAGTAATTTCCAAATTAATTACTTTAATTAACTATCTTAATAAATGACTTAATATACGTATATTATGTCATTGGAAAGTTTTTTTTAAAAGTTTACTTTACTATGATATTAAATTTATTTTAATTTAATAATAATAAAGGAAAAATAATAAATTTATTTTGAAATTATTAAAAGTAATTTAATATGAAATTTTAAAATAACATAGGTATTACTTATTTAAAAGAATGAATTTCCATATGTATGATATACCGTTTGAAAACTTATTAAATCTAGTTTTCAATAATATTAAGATTATATTATTTTAATATTGTATATTGTATATTTTAGCTCGTGTGATATAATAACTAATATAGTATGTTACACTATATTAGTTACCCAGTTTGCACAATTTCTCCATACTCTTCAGGGACAGCCTGAACAGGTTATGCCATATCCACCTGTAGTTACTCAGAGAGATGAACTGAAGTGGGATTTTAAGAAGCTAAGAACTTATGGACTACTAATTTTTTAGGGACAACTAACTCTTATATGGTTGAGATGTGGTTAAAGCGTACATGGAGGATTTTTTAATAGCTGAATTATTCCGATGAGCTAAAATTTGAGTATACCGTTTCTTTACTTCAGGATGATGCGTATGAGTGGTGGAAGACTATTCCACAAGGATTAGCAGAGCCATCTATTTTGACTTGGGCAGACTTTCGGATGGGATTCCGATAAAAATATGTTCCTACTACATACACAGATCAGAAATTGTAGGAATTTCTAAGATTGAAACAGGGGAATCTGTCAGTGGCTGAGTATGAACGGGAATTCACCCGACTAGCTTACTATGTTGGGAATATTCTAACTTCTGGGAGAGAAAATGCAAGAGGTTTGAGCTAGGTTTGAAACCGAGAATTAGATCTCTAGTACACGGATTTAATTATGATAATTTATCAGTGTTAATGGTGAATGCTTTAAGCCAAGAGCACACTATTCAGGAAGAGGATAAGAACCAAGCTCGACAGGCTAAGAAACAGTCTGGCCTTAGTTATTCTTCCATTTCATAAAAAAGAGGTAGATTTAGAGTGTCATTTACATCATGACCATATAGATTTAGACCACCGGTATCACATAGAGCATAAAGTGGACAATTTACTAGTCACAGTGGTTCTAAGGCAGGACTTTGATTGTGCCCTACGTGTGGTAAAAATCATTTAGGAGCTTATAGAATGGTAACAGGTTTATGTTATCATTGTGGAGGTATAGGGCACTATGCTCGAGAATGTCTTAATAATAATATGATGTCAGTTCATACAATAGCTGAGGGCAGATCATATTAGCAAAATCCTATAGTTTGATCAAAAATTGGAGTACCATAGACCAATAATTTTAGTAGAAGTCAAGGCAAAGGCCAAAGTAGCAGATGTAGACTTAACAGTCAGGTTCTATTAACTAGACTGTAAGAGTCCCAGCTCGAGTTTATAGTCTATAGTAGAAAGAGGATTTACAAACTGTGGATGTTATGATCGGTAATTTCCATATTCTTGATCATAATGTGTTAGTATTATTTGACCTTGGATTGAGTCATTCATATATCAATACTAGAGTTGCATATCACGAGTGATAGATTAGGGTATGATATGTTAGTATCTGGTCCTTTAAGGGAAGATGCTGTAGTGAACATAATTTATCGTTAATACCCGTTGGTTTTACAAGATACCATTTTTCCAATCGACGTATTCAAGATGCCATTTACAGAGTATGACATTATACTGAGTATGGATTGGTTATCTCAAATATCAGGCAGTGATGGATTGCAAAAGGAAGACTGTAACATTTCAACATCTGAATTATAAGTCAGTATGTATACAGGGAATTGGACCATCGATTGTTCACAGTTTGATTTTAGCAACAGTTACCCAGAAATTACTGAAACAATGGTGTGAAATTATACTGGCATATATGGTTGACACTAAACAATTGGGATTACAGTTAACTAAGATTCCTATAGTATGTGATTTCCCAGACGTATTTCCATATGAATTACCTAGATTACCTCCGATCAGGGAAGTTGAATTTGAGATTGAAACATTGCCTGGAACTGAACCAATATCCATTCCACCTTATCGTATGGTTTCAGCTAAATTGAAGAAGTTAAAGTAGCAATTATAGGAGTTACTAGACAGGGGATTTATCTGATCGAGTGTATCTCCTTGGAGTGCACTTGTATTATTTATGAAGAAGAAAGATAGGACTATGCGGATGTGTATTGATTATCGATAATTAAATAAGGTGAGTATCAAGAATCATTATCCTTTACCCCATATCAATGATTTATTTGATCAGTTGAAAGGATCGGCTGTATTTTCCAAGATTGATATGAGATCCG
This sequence comes from Dalechampia spathulata, assembly GCA_948192965.1. Classification (NCBI taxonomy): domain Eukaryota; kingdom Viridiplantae; phylum Streptophyta; class Magnoliopsida; order Malpighiales; family Euphorbiaceae; genus Dalechampia; species Dalechampia spathulata. The sequence goes on along the minus strand of CANYBF010549177.1, from coordinate 3,401 downwards.
ATTATCACCAGTTGAGGATTTAGGAGAATAGTATTTCAAAGACTACTTTCTGTATGAGGTATGAGTACTATGAATTTTTAGTTATGCCTTTCAAGTTGACTAATGCACTGGCAGTGTTTATGGCTCTGATGAATATAGTTTTCAAGGAGTATCTAGATCAGTTTGTTATGGTCTTCATTGATGATATTTTGATATACTCTCGAGATTGAAAAGAGCATGATCGATACTTACGTCTTGTATTTCAATTGATAAGAGAGAAGTAGTTATATGGGAAATTATCAAAATGTGCATTCTGGCTAGATCAAGTTTATTTTTTAGGACATATGATTTCAGCTAAAGATGTTATAGTTGATCCTAGTAAGATAAAAGCCATTATGAATTGATAGGCACCAAAATTAGTTACTGAGGTACATAGTTTTCTAAGTTTAACAGGATACTACCAAAGATTTGTAAAGGGTTTTTCCATGATAGCTACACCTCGAACTACACTTCTACGGAAAGATGGACTATTCGAGTGGACAGAAAAATATCAAAAGAGTTTTGATCAATTGAAGTAGTGTTTGACCCAGGCACTAGTGTTGATTTTACCTGCACCAGGGAAGGAGTATGTTGTCTATAGTGATGCTTCATTAAATGGTTTAGGTTGTATTCTGATGCAAGAATGGAAGATGATCGCTTATGCTTCTCGATAGCTTAGACCGCATGAATGAAACTATTCGACACATGATCTAGAATTGGCTGTTATAGTGTTTACACTTAAGATTTGGTGACATTATTTATATAGTAAGAAATGTTACATTTAAACAGATCACAACAGCTTGAAGTATTTGGGAATGTAGAAAGAGCTGAATTTAAGGCAAAGGTGATGGATTGAATTGATTAAAGACCATAATTGCATTATAGATTATCATCTAGGAAGAGCTAATTTGGTAGTTGATGTACTGAGCTGGAAGACATTTACTATGATACAATAGTCGCCAATGATGTTAGTATAGGAGATTGGACAATTGAATGCTATATTGAAGGTACAACCAGATTATGTTTTTGCTAAATTACAGTTATAGATGAAACCTCTATTACCTAACCGTATTAAAGATGCTACTCAGAATAATGTTGAATATTAGAAATAATTAGAGAAGATTCTAACGGGTAACCAGAATGTCTTCACTTTAGATTCTGAAGGGTTATTAAGATAGAAAGATCACATTTATATTCCAGTAGATGAATAGCTGAAGAGATAGAACTTGATGAAGCTCATAACCAGTTGTATTCATATCATTCGGGAGGTACTAAGATGTACAGAGACTTAAAGCTATCTTACTGGTGGGTAGGTATGAAGAATGATATTGCAGAATTTGTTTCCAAATGCTTAGTGTGCCAACGAGTGAAGGCTGAACATCAAGTACCAGAAGGTTTATTACAACCACTATCTATATCAGAATGGAAATAGGATAGAGTGATAATGGATTTTGTTACGAGACTACCACTAACACAGAGTAAACATGACATTATTTGGGTAATCATTAATAGGTTGACTAAATCAACACATTTTATGGCTTAGAACGATTAGCAGAATTGTATATCCGAGAGATAGTGAGACTCCATAGAGTACCATCATCCATTATTTTTGATAGAGATTCGTGATTTACTTTCTGATTTTAGGGGAGTTTTCAGCGAGCCTTAGGCACTAAGGTACATTCCAGCATAGCATTCCATCTACAAACAGACGAATAATCTGAATGAATTATTTAGATATTAAAAGATATGCTTCAAGCTTGTGTTTTAAAATGGGTTGGCAATTAGGACATGTGCATTCCTCTTATTGAATTCACTTGCAATAATAGTTTCCAATTCAGTATTCAAATGACACCATATAAAGCACTATATGGTAGATGCTGTAAAACTCCATTGAACTGGGATGAAGTTGGTGAAAGATGGTAGTTAGGACCCGATATTGTACAGTATGCAGAAGAACAAGTAAAGTTAATCAGGGATCAATTGAAAATAGCATCTGATTGACAGAAATCCTGTATAGATATGAAGCACAGAGACATTGAATATAACGTCGGGGATAAGGTATTTCTGAAAGTATCACCATGGAAGACAATTTTACGATTTGGTTAGAAAGGGAAATTGAGTTTGAGATTCATTAGTCCTTATGAAGTGTTAGAAAGAGTTGGGCTATTAGCTTATCATTTAACTTTGCCACCAGAACTGGATAAAATTCATAATGTTTTCCACATATCTATGTTATGAAGATACAGGTCCAATCCCTCATATATCATACTAATAGAGAATATAAAAGTCCAAACTAATTTCACTTCTAGAGAAAAGCCAACCAGAATTTTAGCCTATGAAATGAAACAACTCAGGAATAAATGGATTCCGTTAGTTAAAGTGTTATGGAATCACCATACAAGGCAAGAAGTAACATGGGAACATGAATCCACTATCAAACAACAATATCTTCATTTGTTTACGGGTAACTGAGGTTAGAATTTTGAAGGTTAAATTCTAATTTAAGAGGAGAGAGTTGTCACATCCTCATGTTTAGTATATTACATTGATTATGTATGTGATGTATTTTAGTTTATATATGTGTGTGATTGAGATTAAATGTGAAAATTTTATGATATGTGAATATGGTATGGGAAGTGAAGGACACGTTATATGATATGTGTTATGATATTGATATGATAATAATTGATGAAATTATTGAATAATAAATGATGCGATAATATATAAGTAAAATGTCAAGATGAATGTTCGGTAAGTATGCGAATGTTATTTTCATATGTGATATGTATATATAGAATTCAAAAGAATATTTAAATATATATATATAGGTGTACTTGATTTAAGTGATGGTTATAATGTATATGATTTTTAAGTGGTGATTAAAAGATATGGACATTGTATTATGATTTAGGTGATTCCGAGGATAATCAACGCATGCCATCAGACAGGTTAGACAAAAGGAAAGTGATCGTAGGTTTATGGGGCAATTTCCCAATTTAGTGTAAATGTTTTTTAAAAATCTTGATTTGGTGTGAAAAGGAAAAAAATTTCCAGTTTGGTGTGAAATCCTAGTTGGCCGCCGGTTTCACCAGCGGCCAGATGATGTGGCAACAAAACGATGATGTGGCGATGACGTGTCAAAGTTGGCCGCCGGTTATAATAGTGGCCAAGTTTCTTTGATGACGTGACGATGACGTGGCATAAAACTAAAGTTGGTCGCTGGTTATTATGGCGATGACGTGACATAATATTAAATAATGATTAAATAATAATTAAATAGTATAATATAATGATTAAATAATAATTAATTATATTGAATAATAATAATTGAATAAAATTTAAAAAAGTAATTATTATTAGTATTATGATTATTAAATTGCATA
>CANYBF010549049.1:0-13044 GCA_948192965.1 Dalechampia spathulata | reverse complement strand
ATGCTATACATATAGTAATTCATCCATTTCACATGCCATGCATATGGTATGCCATACAATGTCATGTTATAATTTAAACATTTTACATGTCATGCCACAATACACAAGCACATTCTACTACACATGTCATGCATATGCCATGTCACGCATCACTTCACATACCATGCGTTTGGTATATTAATACACCTAACATGTCATACATATGCCATGTATTATACCATCATACATATCATGCATAGGATATACCGCACATGCACCATGCATATGGTATGCTACTCATTATGCCATGACATGCATATGCCATGACATCCATCATGTTTTACATATCATGCATATGATATGTTATTCATGCATATGCATTGCATACGCCTTACATACGCCATATGTCTAACGCTAAAATGAATCTCAAAACGTTAATGCATAACGTCATACGCTATTTGCCATAAATATGTGCTTACATATTAGGTTGCCATATCATGCATATGATATGCCATTCATACTCACATGACATGCATATACCATGTTACTTTTATCGCTATATCACTTGACATACATATGCCATGCCATCTAAATGCCATATAGCCTTATATGTCATTCTACGTGCAACTTTGCAACACCAATTCACATGACGCGCTGTGTGTTTACAATTACGCTAGCATGCTTGCCTACTTATGACAATTAATCCCAACTAAAATGGTAAAATCGATTTTGGAAACTCATAGAATAGATCTCCACCACCTGAACTCAATCTTTGAAGGGTTTAACTAGCACTCATGCTATGGGTCGGTTGGACCAATCTGGAACCATCAGGTGGCGACTCCCTTGCGACTCTTTCGAGTCCGTATAATTCCCTAAGGGAACCCCTTAGGAAGACTGTGCTTTTGCTCCAAGTGTGGTCCCCGGTCCGTGAATTTCGTAAGCCTCGCTCTGGACCCCGGTAGAAACTGGCGCTCACAGTTGTTAACATCTTCATATGAGAAAATGCATTTTTTATGAGAAAATTTCTATTTGTTGGTGTTATTGTCTATGTTTAATCAAAACTAGGCTCATTGTTTACTCTTCTTGCATTATGGGAAATGCATGATTAAGGGGGAGTACGAATTGCAAGGTTGCAATTTGTTAGGGGGAGTTAATTTTGATTAAAAAGCCATTTGAGGTTTGCCAACATAAAAAAAGGGGAGATTGTTGGACCTTGGGATCTTTGATCTTAGTTTTAATGTTAATAAACCATGTTTATATTGTTAATAAAATATTTATAAACCATGTTTATATTGTTAATAAAATGTTTTTAAAGGTTAAATTTGAATTCTAGTATGTTTGGGGGCATCCAAGACTTGTTATGGCTTAAGAAGAGTAAAAAAGGTGTATTTTCTGGGTTGGACAACATATTTGGTACATGTGTACTACTAGGCCGTACGGTCATATGGATGCTACTGCCTATATTGGTTTCAGGCCATAGTATGATTGTACCACTTATGCGTATGATTATGTGCTTATTGCAAACAAGTTTTTCAACATTGTTTTAAAATGTTCTACAATGGTTCTTTTTACATTAATTACATCCCCAATAATCATTTGAGCTAGGGAAAACATATATTGAAATGGATTAACCTTATTGAAGGTAAGAAGTCAATCCTTGATCATTAATTTCCTTATTAAGCTCATTTTTATATGATTTATGTATTTCTTGATTTCTTAAGTTGTAAATCCCTTGAAAAGGGGTTTTGAGTTTTCAATCCTTGTGGGTTATGTTTTGAGAGATAAGAAAGGATTGTGATTGAGTGAGGTTTTGTATGAGCATTGGGAAAACAAAAATTGTAAGGGTTTAGTGTGTCTTTAAGAAAATACTTGATGTTACTAGAATTTTGATTCTACGGTTGTAATCTTTATTGAAAAATTGGTGGGAACCCAAGTTGTTTGCTTAGAAAAGTGGATGTAGGCATTTTTTATCCAAACCATTATATATTTCTTGTATTCCAATTTCGACTTCCTCTAATTCTTGTTTAGTTGTATTATTGCCATTTAATTAGGGATTTCAACCTAATTAATCAATACACAACTAAAATGAATAAAGTTCAACACTCATACTTTTCAAGATTTTCAACCTAGAGACAACCATGGGGTGCATAGATGCCCCTATCTAATAAGCATTTAAAAACATAGAAGTTGGAGTCAAATAATAATACTCGTATTCATTGGTTATCTTTAACTTAAGAAACCATATGAGGCTTATGTGTTTCATATTTACTAACCAATAAACATAAGAGTAAGTCTAAAAAGAATATAATAATAATTACTTCATTTTTATACCCTTTTATTATTTTTTTACTTTACTTGATTTATTTTAGTAAGATATAACTAGCTTAGAAAATCAATTAATCTTTATAAATACATCCAAGCCTAAAATTACTCAAATTTTACACAAGTGAACAAAGAGAGTTAAAAGTTTAAGTAAACATTAGCATGAGTAAAAATAAAGTGAAGTAAATGATTGAGAGGCAACATAACCAAAAGGAAATTTTGAGAATGCACTTAAAATAATCCACATCAAACACTAACAAGTTGATATTGAAAAATGATAACTTTCAAGTAATATACATATAAGTAAAGGTAAAAAAATTGAATGCAAATGCATGAAACAAAAACCAATGATTAGAAAAAATGATACATGATGATAAAATGCAAATGCAAATGCAAATATGCTAACCCAAACTTAATTTTGGCACTCAATAACAAGTAAAATAAAACAATGATTTAAAATACAATCAAAATAAAATAAAATAAAATAGGTTGAAAATAAAAGATGGGAAAATACTAAAGCTAACAAGAATATGAAGGGGGAAAAAGTGAATGATAACCTTTGCTTTGAAAGAAATTGTAACAATAATCTTCAAAGTGATTTATGTGATGATGAAGAGCTTGAATATATTGAACATTTGATTGTGTAGTTTCATGAATGTCAATCAAGGTTTGGGTGTTCGTATTAACTATCGTATTAAGATTTTATAATAGATAGAGAAGTATTTCATTGAGGGTTTGGTCATCAAAAGGACTTAAGGGATCATGTGGGGTGTCTATCAAGTGGAGTGGAGTAGGTTCAAAATTGGAAGGTGGTGGTAGAGGAGGTGGAACATCATTGGGACCTATGCTAATTTAAATAACAGTCCTTCTAGCAAAATAGTACCTACCTGCTTCCTTATTCTATTTGCTCAATCTTTAGTTAGATAAGGTAATAAGGTCTAACTTATCTCTTCTGGGAGTCACATTATACTTAATCTTTTTAGTATATAGGACTCCAAAATGATGATTCAAAATTGTAATTAATCCTCTACAACAAATAGGTGTATTTTTAGAAGGCACACCTAATCTAATGAAATCTCTCATAATCCGTAAAGTGGCATCAAATTTAGTCCTCTTAATCATGCAATATAGTAGAACTAAATTTGAATGAGTGACTTTAGACCCTTCTTTTCTAGGCAAAACTACATTGGAAAATAATGTCATCATGTACCTCAAAATGGGGGATCTAATCTGACTAACTTTATAGATACTAGAATCATAATATAGACCTTCAATCATATACTTCATACATTCTTGATAATAATTGAAATCACTTGGAGCATCATCAATGGTATCTTTAGACATATCAAAATTTCCTTTAAATTTACCTAAACTAAAGGCAAAGGTTTTTCCTCCTAAACTAAATTTCTAAGTACCATAATTTTTTAATAAAGGATTTAATTGCCCTTTAATTAAACTTAAAAACTCCATTATAAGTTCATTTAATGATTGCTCCCTAAGTGAAACAAATTCCCTCCAACCTAAATTATCAATAAATTTTTAAACCCTATTTTTATAACCTAAATGAACCAATGCACCATCATCAATAAACTTTATAGCAATTAACTCCATAGAGTGTAAATTTACATACCTCTCTTCTTAGATACTATAGGTTATGGTGAAAGGAGCTTGTGGAGTGGAGGATGCCTTTCTCTTACCTTTGCATGTACTCATTATGGAAGATGATAAAATTGATGAAACGCCCAATGAAATTAAGAATTAAAACTAAATCCATAAGTGAGAGAAAGTAGGTGCAAATGCTTAAAGGAGAGGGAAGTTATGGTGAAAGAAAAAAAATGAAAGTGAAATGGTAGATAAAATGGAAAGAAAATGCAAAGAAACAGGCTAAAAGCATGAAGAAATAGAAGAGGAATGAAGGGGAAATGGTAAAGATTTAGTTTTGAAAGAAGGAAAGAGTGAATGAAAGTGGAACGAAGGAAGAAATGAGTTTAAAATTGAAAATTTAGGTGTTAAAATGCTCAACATGACTCATGTTGATATAAACACAAGTTGTGTTCCATTTGGCCACCCTTTAAAATCTCATTTTTTAATTTTTTTTAAAACAATAAGTTAAAACTTTAACACGACTCATATTTGCCTTAACATGAGACATGTTCAACTCAAATTAAGGTAAAAATTGAAAAATATTTCCATAAAAAAGAATGGAAAAAACAACATGAGTTGTGTTATCTTAATATGAGTCATGTGGGACTCAAAACGAAAGCAAAAAATGTAGAAAAATCAAGCTAAAATTTGAAAATAAACTTTAAAACTTTAACATGACATATGTCATATTAAATATGAGTCATTTTCAATCCTAACAAATGGAAAAACTCCAATTTAAATCTAAGATTAAAGCATAAATTACATTTGACACATGGAAAGAGAAGTATACTTTATGAAAAAGATAAAGTTTCCAAATTGACCAAAAACAAAATAAAGACAAAGCAAAAGTGAGAAAAGTAAAAGACACTTCAATAAGAATGAAATAATATATAATAATGTAACATAAACTAAAAATAAAACAAATATAACAAAAATAAAAAAAATTTAGCAAAAACAAAACCAAAATTAAGCAAGGGTGGATAAACGAAAACTAAATACATAAAACTCTTAAAATGCATAAATGTAATATGCATAGTACAATTACAAACCTGAATGCAAAGGAAAAAATTACAAAAATGTTAACATAAAAAATAAAATACACATAAAAATACAAATGTAAAAGGAAGATGCATGAGTGAATAAATGTGAAACTAAAATGTAAGCATGAAAAACAAAATGTGAAATGGTAAATCTCTTAAATGCAAATAAAAAATATGCAGAATAAACATACTCTAAGCATCCTAAAAGTACATAAAAAACCAAACAAATAAATAAATAAGCACAGTAAGATAAAATAAAATAAAATCAAACATGCTAATTTAAGGTCATTAGCTTGACACCAAACTTAAGAGTTCATCATGATGATAAACTTGAAAGAGGGTAAATAACTCTTTTTTAATTCAACCCCTTTAATGTAAGCTTTTAAATGATGTTTATTCACTTGAAACCATCCACCTTCATCATTTTGAAGCTCAAACACACCAAAAGGAAGAATTTGCACAACTATGGAAGGCCCTGATAACTTACTTCTAAACTTTCTCAAAAATAACTTTAATTATGAGTTAAATAATAAGACTGTTTGCCCTTCCCTAAATTTTCTCTCCATAGTATGATGATCATGCTAAGCCTTAGTCTTTTCTTTGTATACCTTAACATTTTTGTATGCAGTTAAGTGAAGCTCTTCTAACTCATTAATTTATAAGCATCACTTATTTTTAGCCTTGTCAAGATTCATATTCAACTCTTTAGTTGCTTAAAATAACTTATATCATAACTCTAATGGAAGATGACATGTCTTCTCATACAAAAGTCTAAATGTTTTCATGCCAATAAGTATCTTAAAAGCAATCCAATGAGCCCAAAGAGCATTATTCAACTTTAGGTTCCAATCTTTCTGAGATGAACTCACTATTTTCTCTAGAATGTGTTTAAGCTCTTAATTGGAAATCTCTACTTAACCACTCATTTAGGGATGATATAGAGTGCCAACTTTATGAATAACACCATATTTAGCAAATAACCTCTCCAATGGCTTATTATATAAATAAGTGCTTCCATCATTGATAAGAGCCTTTAAAGTTCTAAATTGACTAAAAATAAACTTTTTCAAGAACCGGATCACTACCTTTGCATCATTGGTGGGACTTAGGATAGCTTTAACCCACTTAGAGATGTAGTCTACACACACTAATATGTACCAGTTATTCCTTGAAGATGAGAAGGGTTCCATGAAGTCAATTCTCTAAACATTAAATAACTTGACTTTTAGAATCCTTTTCAAAGGCATCTCATATTTTTGACCAAGTTTGCCACTTTATTGCCATCAATCACAAGCCCTTGTAAATGAGTGATATCCTTGAATAGAGTCAACCAATAAAATCCACTTTATAGTACTTTAGCAATCATCTTTTATCCATTCATATGCCCATCATAAGGAGATGAATGACAAGCTATGAAAATTCTAGAAAATTCTTCATCGGGCACACACTGATAAATTAACCCTTTAGCATATTCTTTGAATAGAAAACGTTCATCCCAATAGTAGCTTTTAATAATGTGCATAAACCTCTTATTTTACTACTAAGTACACTCTAAAGGTAGAACACCACAAGCAAGGTAATTTGTAATGTCTGTAAACCACAACAAAGGGTTTTCCATCATGAATAAACTCTCATATAAATACTCTTCATTGATTGGTACTTCATCAATTGGAGAAACTTCACTTATTTTGATTCATGATAAATGAGCTACCATCACATTCTCTACTCCTTTCCGGTCCTTAATCTCAAGCTTAAACTCTTGTAAAAGGAGAATCCACTTGATTAGCCTTAGTTTAACATCCTTCTTGTTAACCAAGTAATGGACAGTTGAATGATCTATAAAAATAATTGCTTTAGAACTCATGAGATACAATATGAATTTATCAAGGGTAAACACAACCACTAGGAATTCTTTTTTAGTAATAATGTAGGAAATCTTAGCATTATTAAGAGTTCTACTCATATAGTATCTTACCTAAAATTGCTTATCTTTTCATTGACTTTACATAGCTCTCAAAGCATAATCACTTGGATCATACATAACCTCAAAAGGTAGATTCTAGTCCAAGGGTTGAACAATAGGACTAGAGATTAATGCATCTTTTAATCTATAAATGCACTTAAATATTCATCAGTGAAATTGAAGGGAATATCTTGAGATAAGAGGTGAGTGAGAGGCCGAGCAATTTTAGAAAAGTCTTTGATAAACTATCAATAAAATCCTCTATGACCTAAAAAACTTTAATATCTTTGATAAAAGCGGATGGTGATAGCCTCTTAATCATGATAATTTTTGCCTTATCAACTTCAATTCCCAAACTGAAACTCGATGTCCTAAGATAATTCTCTCTTAAACCATAAAGTGACATTTTTCCTAGTTTAAAATAAGATTACTCTCCTCATATTTAGTAAGCACTTTTTTCAAGTTATTTAAACATTCATCAAAAGTTGCACCATACATAAAGAAGTAATCCATAAATACCTTCATAATATTTTCAATATAGTTAGAAAAGATAGATATCATACATCTTTGAAAGGTTGCTAATGTATTACACAAGCCAAATAACATGCACCTATATGCAAAATTCCTATACAAATAAATAAATATAGTCTTTTCTTGATCATTAGGGTGAATGGGGATTTACAAAAATCCTAAATATCCATTTAGACAGCATATATAGGAATATTTTGCTAGTCACTCAAGCATTTAATCGATAAAAGGTAAAGAAAATGATATTTCCTAGTAGCTTTATTTAACTTTCTATAATCTATACACATACGCCACCCTATGACAGTCCTAGTTGGAATTAATTCATTGTTATCATTTTTTACAATAGTCACCCCTTCCCTGTTAGGAATAACATGAATGAGACTCACTTATTCATTATCTAAAATGGAGTATATTACACCATCATCTAAAATTTTACAATTTATTTCCTAACTATGTCTTTCATACTTGGATTTAGCCTCCTTTGATTCTCTATAGTAGGTTTACACTCATCTTCAAGCAATATGTGATGCATGCATAAAAATCGATGCATGCTTTTAAGATCATGAATGGTATAACATATAGCTTTTCTAAAATGCCTAAGTTCATTCAACGATAATTTTTTCTTTTTTAGTATTAAGTAAGGCATTTACAATAATAAGATATGTAAATTTTGAATCAAGAAAAGTATACCTTAAAGAGCTTAAAAGTTCCTTGAGCTCAATTTTTGGAAGTGCATTAGGATCACGAATTATTTTTGCTTTGCAGGTGCATCTAATGCTTTTATTTGCACAGGCTTTCAAATATGCAATTTTGGTGATAAATTTAAAACTTGGAGATAAGTTGCCACTTCTTTTGTCTTCTCCTCCTCTTTCATATCTTCTAATAAACATAGCTTAAGAAGATCATCATGATAAGTGATTAATTTCTTCCATGTATCATTAATAAGATCATCAATCACATCTATCTATATGCATGATCCTTCTTCCTTGGAAGGTTTAGCCATTAACTTAGAAAATTTGAAAGACACTTTCTCATCTCCCACTAATAAAGATAAACCTCTATTCTTCATATTAATTATAGCCTCGATTGTAGCTAGAAAAGGACTCCCAAGAATGATAGGAATCTTGGTATCTTCTTTCATATCTAGAATGATAAAATCAACTGGTATGATAATGGTTCTAATCATGACTAGCATATTCTCAAGGACTCTTAAAGGATGTTTAACCAAATGGTCAACTAACTAAAGGGTCATCTTTATAAAGACCATTTCCTTAATATCTAGGTTCTTAAAAATAGCATATGATATTAGACTGACACTAGCTTTGAGGTCATAAAGGGCTTTGTCTATCATAACTTCTCCAATTTGGCATGGAATCAAGAGACTCCTTGGATCTTTGAGCTTTAGTGGAAGGTCTTTATTTAGGATTATGACACTACACTCTTTTATTAATGCCATAATTTTATCTTTAATGATCTCCCTCTTATTACTCACTATCTATTTTAAAAACTGCACATGAATTAACATCCCCTTAAAAATTTAGTAAAGAGCATATTAATTTGGACTTTTTGAATCACCTCTAGAAACTTACCAAACTACTTATCTAGGTTAGTTTTTGCATGCCTTTATGGAAATGGCATGGGTGGACCATATGGTCACCATTTTGGATTAACCTTCTTATCATTACTTCTAATATTCTCTTTAGACAACAATGGTTATAGCTCCTCCTCCAACTTTTCTTTCTCATTAAAAACTTCCTTCTTTAGTGATATCCATAAGATTATCAAAATTCTCCTCTCTTACCTTAACTTCTTTTTCTGCTTGAAGATGTAGAACATTGCAATGCTCTCTTAGATTAAGTTTTAGATGAGTTGGTAATTTCCCTTGGGCTTTATATGAACTAGCCTATTGAGTAATTTCATTCTCCAATATCCTATTATGAGTGGTTAACTATTTTATTCAAGAAGAGAGGGATTTGATGTTATCATCTTGAATTTTTAATTTTGTAAAAGAGCTCCATCATAAGCTCAAGATTGGTCTTTTATAGTTGGTTAAGGTAGGAAGAATTTTGTGCTTATTGAGGGCATTGTGGAGGGTTAGTATTATTGAGCTCTTGGTTGATAAATAAGTTGTTGTCTTAAAGGTGGGGGTAAGTAAGGTTGGTTTTGTTGGGGGGTTTGACTTTGATTCTTCTAAGAGAAATTGGAATGGTTCCTCTATCTAAGATTTTAAGAATTAGAAAACATGTCATTTTATGATGGTCTTCAGTTTTTTTATCCAAGGAATTCACTTGCTTTGTAACTTCTTACATAGGTTAAGGAACGAAAGGACAATCTCCAACATAAGCAACTCTATAGGCCTCACAATAAGAGGGGTTGGACATTAAACTTGAACTCACATGATTCACTCAAAGCTTATCTAACTTGTTGACTAAGGCATTAAACTTAACATTTAATAAGGTGATAACATCTACATTATGAGATCCTGATGAACCACTTCTTTAGTTTGACTTCTCATTATTCTATTAATAAGCATTTGCTGTTATTTCTTCAATCAATGCTTATGACTGTTGAAGATTTTTCTCCATAAATGAATGATGTATGTCAACTTGCATGATTATTTTAATAGTCTTTATTAGTTTTTAATGTTAATTTATGATAATTTTACTTTGATTTAGTACAATTTGATGAGTTTGTTGAGTGTGTAGCATTATGGAAGCATTTGAGAAGAAATGAAGCATTTTAGGGCTTGAAGAGTCAAGTCACGATTGTGACAGAAGCTAGAAGCAAGGAGGGACACTTTCAAGCAAGTCACGATTATGATAGAAGCTATGCTAAAGGGAGAAGAGCCTAAGTGTCTGTCACGATCATGAAATTCAAAGTCACAATTATGACATAAGCATGAAAAGCCCGAAGACCACTAAGCCAGCAAGTCACGATCGTGACTTACAAAGTCACGATCGTAACTTCTCAATAAGTGGCCATTTAAAGCATGATTTTTGTAGAAGATTGAGTGGGGAAAATGGGATCAATGAGGGGAATAAAAATAAAAAGCTTTAAAGGAGATCTCATGAGCAATAGAATCCACAAGATGGGTAAAGACATAAATAAATTGAAGATAAGGTTTGTCACACCCACCTTTGAACACTGTTGTGTGTAGCACCATTGTATGCGCTCGATGTTTGATAGGATTATATGCACCTAGGTGAGCACATACTTGTTTGACTATTGGTTATGGATATGGAATGAGAATGGATTCTTGCTTGTATTGATAATGTAGGTTATATGATTGATGTTTTAGAAGTGTATTTCATGTTGGTTTTGGTTTATGTACCATGAGGAAGGGGTTTAGAATGGGTTAAGGTTTGTTGGTTAGTTGTCATATGGGTGTACGGATCTCGGTACGAGTGTACCAAGTATAAGAGATGGATGGCCTTAGGTTCCTGGAGACTGTACGGGCATACCAAAGGGTTGTCCGGCCGTACTGGTGCTCACAGGAAAATAAGTTTATCAGGAAGAATGTGGTGGTATGGGTGTACCAGATGGGGGTACGGGCGTACCATTTCTTGCAGGAGTTTATGCTTGTCAGGAGTTTTAGCTCCGTACGGGCATACCGAATGTTGTACAGCCGTATGTGACTTAAGTTTGACTTTTCAATGGATAAGAACAAAGCTTTTCCTTGCTTTTCTTTCATCTTTATCTTTCTTTAACCCTTAAAAATAAAAGAGTTAGGGGTCTTAAGTGCCTAGAAGTTGTAAGAGCTAGAAGACGGAGATTGTGATCATAGTAGCGGGACTACGGGCATACATTAGAAGTAGTATTACTACAGGTTTATGCTAGTCTGTGCTAGTTATCTTAATTGTGATGCTTTACTTCTTGTCTCACTTGGGAGACCTAAGTAGGGCCCAGAGGAGCGATGTGCTTTGTTTCTATAATTGTATATTGCTTATGTTTCTTATGATGAGCATGTTATGTGTATAGAAAGCATCATATATACATAATCATAGCATGCATGAGGAAGTATAAGGGGGAAAAGAAAGAGAAAGAGAGAGATGTTTATAGAGCTAGATGCTCTAAATCTACTAGGTCATAAAGATGATGGATTCCCTCAAGGAATCATATAGTTTAATGCCCTCCCTATGGGAGATGAGTCTTAAGACATACAGTTAAAAGAAATGGGTTCCTAGAACCACACAGATAAATGCCCTCCTTTGAGAGATGAGTGCTGGTACATACAAGAACCCAGTAGGGAAAGGATATGTGCACATATATACAGGAAAAGAAGAGGGAACGAGAGAAAATGCATGGCATAAAGGCATTCTCATCTTTTATGTAGATAAAGGCAATGGATTCATTTATGCATTCCTTATGATCATATTGGTTAATGGCGTGCAATGATTGTGTTGTTGACTGAGAACGATTATTGATTGATTGTTGAAAGGAAGCTATGATGGAATGATGTATATTGCTATTGGCTTGATTATGACTACGTGTTTCACTAGCACCACTGAGTTTTATGCTCAGCATTTATCATTTGATGAACGTAGGTACTAAGTCCTTGGAAGAGAAACCTAAGAAGTGATAGCGAGCGTCAACAAAGAAAGGTTATTATCGAAGTGGTACTAGACCCTTGGGGGCATACTCTGACTTGTTTTGTTAATGTAGTTGTTGTCACACCCAGCCCATACCCAGGAGGACATGCTCCCGTAGCACAGACAGCGGTCCCCAGAAGAAGACCAATGCTTGCACCATAAGGGATGCATCGTGAATACGCCGTATGGGGACACACTCTAAGCTTAATGGTGGTCGTGCGACGGAAACAACGTGATGGGCAATCATAAACCCGGGATCCATTCATCATGCACTCGGGCAACATACAAAAATAGGCCAACTATATTTCATATAAATAACACCTGTTATACAACAAGTGAGTGCGTACAGAAAACCACCAAAAGCTATACAATAAATACATGACTACTGCCACCCTAGCTACACAATCCAAAAGGAGCCGGAGTATGCCTCAGAAGTCCTGTACCAAAATGAGATCGGTCTGTCTTAGCTGACAACCTCTAGTCCTTCTCTGATCGCTCTCCCGTGGGCTCGGAACCTACGTTCATCAAATGACAAACGCTGAGATAAACTCAGTGGTGCTAGAAACATATACAATCAAACATGAAACATATAGCAATTCATCGTAACATCATGACATAGAATTACAATCCTATTATCTGATGCAATGCAAATACCAATGTTCCTATCATTCTCCCTCGTCATTCTTTCCCTCATTCACTCTTGTTTTCCTGTAATTGTGCACATTCCTTTCGCACACGCTGGATCCCGATAGGTACCGGTACTCATCTCCCGTAGGAGGCCATATCACTGTTGCACTCTATATCCATCTCCCATCTCAGGAGAATATATATATATAATGATTCCCAAAGGAATCCCATTCATTATTGATCCAGTGTGCCCAGAGCTGAGCTCTGCCCTCATTTCTCATTTTCTTTTCACTCTTTCTTTCCTCATCATTCATCTCCATGCATGTAAGCATGCTATCACTATCATTTCATC
>CANYBF010549022.1:0-31585 GCA_948192965.1 Dalechampia spathulata | reverse complement strand
TGTTCCTAGCACCACTGAGATTTATTCTCAGCGTTTGTCATTTGATGAACGTAGGTCCGAGTTCTGAGGGAGAGCAGCGGGGCTAGAGGTACAGCAGCTGGTCTGGTCGTGCTTTGGACTTCGGGACAGACTCCTGCAGTTGTATATTTGTGCATATACTCTTTTGTATTAGAATTGGCAGTATATGAATTGTACTATGTATAAGAATCCTTGTATTAATGTATCCAGGGTTTAGTTGTGTTTTGTATTCTTTATTCTTATCGCTTTCCGTTGTTGGGATTTCTTATACGAGCATTAGCAGGTTAGCTTCCCTTGTGGTATAGTCGTTGTTTGCCTGAGACGGGCGGGCGACGGTTATGCTACGGGAGCTTGTCGTATCCTCGTGAGTTGGGGACGGGGGTGTGACATATTATAGATCAAAAAGGCACAGCATCAGGTTTGTTACAAAGGATGAAGAGCTTAGAATTTGTTTTCATCTTGCATTTGATGATGAAAGTATTGGCTTTGACTAACGAGTTATCATTTGCTTTACAACAAAAAAATCAAAACATTATTAATGCAATGAGTTTGATCATGAATGTAAAAGATCTTTTTCAAAAATTAAGATAAAATGGATGGAATGAATTTATAGAAGATGTGAAGAAATTTTGTGATACAATGTTTATTCCGGTGCCAAATATGGAGGATAACATACCGATTAAAGGTCATTCAAGGCGTAAAGGGCAATATGTTATTTACTATCATTATTATCATGCTGAGATCTTTATTGTTGTGATTGATTTGATTATTGGTGAGATGAACAATCGGTTCAGTGAAACATCTACAGAATTATTGCAATGCATTGGTTGTCTTAATCCAAGAAACTCCTTTGCTAAATTTGATCATGACATGCTCCTTCGACTTGCGGAGATTTATTCGGATGATTTCTCTATATTTGATCGTGTAGTCTTGAAACAACAACTTGAAACGTAAGTTCATCATATGAGAAATAGTAATGACTTCTCAAGTTGTCAAGATCTTGCAAGTCTTGCCGTGAAGATGATTCAAACAGATAAATATTTGATTTTTCCATTGGTTTATCGGCTCATCGAGTTGGCATTAATTTTATCGATGGCAACAACAACAGTTGAAAGAGCATTCTCAGTAATGAATATTATTAAAACAGACTTGCGGAATAAGATAGATGATGAATGGTTGAATGACATGATGGTGTGTTATATCGAGCGACAGATATTTAAAGGAATTGATGAAGAAAAGATTCTACAACATTTTCAAAACATGCAAAATCAAAGAATTCAACTTCCTCCTTGTTCATATTAGTAATAGTATATTTATTTCTTTAAAATTTATTGTAAACATGTTAATGTGTTGAATTATTAATGAAATTTTAGTTTATTTTCATATATATTTAATTAAATTTTTAGCCCTCTTGTTATAATTCCTGGCTCCGCCCCTATATATATATATATATATATAAATTGACACTTGATAAATATAATATTTCATTTAAAATATTTATAAATTTAATAAGAATAAATAAGATATAAAATATGTAAAAATTAAATCTAAAAAATATTTAAAAAAGACAGTTTTGAAATATATAATATTTTATAAAATATGCATATTTTATTGTTAATTTTTCAAATCAAATAGAATATTTTTTAAAATTTCATATTCAAAATGACAAATTAGATGAGAAGTAAATGTTTGATATTTATAGGGTTATTTACGGGAATACTATAAATATAAAAGGTATGTTATTCTAAATTAGCATTAAAAAATTATAATTTATAATTTTGATTTCAAATACTTAAAATATATTTTTTAAATACCTAATATATACTTAAAAGATATCTTTTTAATACTTTCTACATATATTATATGTATATAATACCTTTTTTCATAAATTTTTAAAAAGTTCATATTTGTTAAAATAATCTTTTGAATTCCGTAGTTTTGCAAAAAAGAAATGGCATTTTCATATTTTCAAAATTTTTGAAAATTTTTTCTGTATTTTGTGTAAAAAACTCATATTTATACTTAGAACTAATTTAATAATTTTAATTCAAATTAATTATATGTGGTTCCTATTTTTGTGTACTTATAATATAAAAATTTCAATATTATTAGAGATATAAAATCATTTACAAGATCTTACTTAATAAGATAAATTTTTGGATTGAACAATTTATTAATATAATATCATAATTTCTATGATTAAAAACTCTAAAATTTAAAATATCATTTTTTAAAAAATATTTCAACACAAAATGGACGTGAATTTATATATATTCATTCCTAAAACTTAATAAATATTTATATAGGAAATGCGTTAGAGATAGATACAAAAATATTTCACTACAAGTGAAATGTGGGATTATGACAAATTTAGTGATACACTTTACCATCGCTAAAAGGCGACGGAATGGAGACGAGAAGGAGACCAATTTGCATTCATCTCTACTTCCGTCTGTATTTAGAGACTAACTTTTTGGCCGTCACAAAGTCCATCACTATTGATTAATTTTAAAATATATATATAATATATAAAATTTTAAAATTTTAATAAATAACATTTTACGAAATGGAGAATCAAAAATTAAATTATTATATATCATGAAAAGTGAATATTTTTGAATTGAATATAATGTATATATATAGAAGTATAAATTTAAAATTTATAATAATAAAAAAATTATTATTTATTATGTATATATAAGTATCATTAATGAATAGAAAATATGAATTATTTTTGATGAAATGATTTAATATTATTAAATTAGAATAATATAATAGAAGTAGTATATACAACAAATAAATAAAAAGTAAAATTATTAATTTTTGATCAATTTAGTTTTTCATGTGTAATATGAAATGAAAGAAATAATTTATTTATAGTATTAATTGAAAGATACTAATAAATTTAAAAATAAATTACAATTGGAATGTAAGTATTGTTTAAATTAATAATAAGTATTGTTTATATAATAATTTATCGATAAATATAAAATATGTAATGTTTATAAAAATGTTTTTTTTTTGTATAATCATAATATGAATAACTTATTAGTTATGTAAAAGAATGATTTAAATAATATATACTATTATTAATTAATATTAAATATATTTAGGTATTTTAAAATATAAATAAAAAAGATGCACCGAAATGAGGTCATTTTAATTACATATGGTAAAATGACGTCGTTCTGGAAGAATTAATTAAAAGCATTGTAAAATGTTAAAACAACGTCATTTTTGATTCATATATTAAAATGACATCGTTTTGATATCAAAACGACACAAACAACGTTATTTTGATGAATCAAAATGACATCGTTTTAATGAACCGAAACAAATCATTTTTGACCTCATAAATGAAACAACGCAATAGTGTATGTTATGTTCTAGAATCCCCTTCCCCTCTTCTATTTTGCCTTTCAAATCTAATCTTAAATTCTAAAAAACGATTATGTATTTCTAATTTTCCTGCAAGATTTCTGTTTTTCTTCTAAATTAAAACCCTAGAAGCAAGTTTCTATCTATCGGAGTGAAGTGAAGCATTCGGATTTGGGTTTGTAATCCAATTTGCATGCGGAAGTGAAGCATTATGATTTTCGGTTGCAGTCGTGTGCGTGCAGAAGTGTGAAGAATTTGGCCGTGTAATCAAATTAAGGCTGATGCTTTTGCCGAGTTTGATAAAAACGGTACGATTCTTGTGTTCTTTGTTTTCAGTTTGATAGAATTTGTCGAGTTTAAAACCTCCCTTATAGCAACAACAAAGTCCATTGCTAAACAGTCTTATTTTTGTAGTGTTTATAAAATTTTATTTAAGGGCTTAAATTTGTGGGGAGGAGATTCCTTTTGAGAGCCTGACATCCATTTTGGTGACACTTTACATTCATGGAAGCTATTGGTGCGACTGCCCAAATCGGCCAATGTTTAGCGATCAGTACTTAAAAAACGTAAAAGAATTGGCAAACATTGAACTAAGACAAACATTGGGTCGATGGGTAGGCCTTACAATAGAATTATTCACTTTAGAGTTCAAGTGAAATTAAAGAAACCCTTCTTCTTAATAATGCGATCGAACCTCATCACCGTACATTGTTAGGATGTATCTTAATCACCATCCGCTATGACTAGCCTTACCATCTTTTTTTTATTTATTTTTCCAATATAATTTTTTGAACCAACCATGTTAAATACACAATTTGATATATATATATATATATATATATTTATATGGTATCGATGGTTTTTTTTTTAAATTTTTATGTTTTTGTCATCGTGATTGATTCTTAGATGATATTATTATTCTCAATGAACATTATTAAACTTGAAGTGTTTGTATGCATAAGTTTAGTTTTATCTTATATTGGAATATATTTTCACGAATCAAATTCTAGATGTTTCGATCTTAAAAATTTCAATATCATATCAAATAACTGTCTAATTCAAAAATTTGAATTATTAAATGAGATTTAAGAAAAAGTTTATGTATCTCTAACAACAAATGAGATTTAAAAAAAAAATTATGTATCTCTAACAACAAACATAAAATCTATATTATAAGACCTTTTCTGTATAACTATGTGAATATATATATATATATATATATATATATCATTAAATATATTATTCATACATATCATATTTACATTCTAAATAATGTTATGCATAACCATATATATTATATTTACCTAGTATATTAAATCTATTACAAAAATGAAAAACAAATAAACACATGTTTATTATAAAATTTGAGAAACACTACAAATAATATATATATATATATATATATATATATATATCACCTGAATTCATATATTAAGAAATTATATTTGATTCAAAAAATAGATCTAAAAGAGGAAGATGATGAATTGTGATTATTAGATTTTAAAAGAAAGAAATAAAAATTCAAGGTTTATAACATTAGAAATGTAAATAAATGAATAAAATTTATAGAGGATTTTAAAATAGTTATTTTGAAAGAAGATTTTAGGTTAAGGAAAAGCATATTTTTTTAATAAAATAATAATAATAATAATAACTTGATGGGTTAATAAAAATGATCATTTTTTGACATTAATTCATGTCATCAATTTAGGCTAAAATGAAGATGACCTCCAACATGATCACACACTTCACTTTGATAATTAATAAACTTGAGTATTAATTAATTATATTTTACTCACTACTCAAATTACTAAAATGTGTTGGACTAATATATAACAAACAATGTACATTAAATAATATGTCAATAACATAAAGTTCGTCAATAAATTAACAATCATTATATTTATATATATATAGAGAGGTTTTTTAATAACCTTTCTAAAGCTAAAAAATCCTTAAAAGATCTTCAAAAAAATATTAAATATTAGATTTAAATCAATCCACATAATCATTTAGTGCTTCAACCAACCAACTTGTATGTATATAGGCCCCATTCGGGATTGTCGCATCCAAACTACGTTTACTTAAAAATAAAATTAAAAATTAATTAATTAATTAAAAATAATTAAAAAATATTCTTTCCTATGAGATACTTAAATCTTGATTCGATAATAATAAATACTTGTTCAATGAGACTTATTTAACAAACAAATCAAACTTAAATCTAATAACATTCGATTTTTTCAGATTTATTATCCATAGCTAATTTATGAATAAACTCATGAGTTTGTTTGTTCACTTAAGTAGTAATACTTTAATTTTAAATCTATAATAATATACAAGAAAATATATATTTAAATTTAATTATTAATATAAAAATTATATATGTTATTTATAATTTTTAAATTTTTACTTTTTAAAAATAAAATGATAAATAATTCATTTTATAAATTTATATTCTTATATTTATTAAATTTAGATATATTAGAGATATATTAAAAATCATTTTGGACCTCATTTAACAATTTAAATTTTTGAATTAAATGATTTTTTGATATAATATCAAAATCTCTATAACTGAAAGGTCTAAAGTTCGATTTATGGAAACTTTAATTATTAAGTAATAAATTTTGGCATAAAATAGATGTGTATATATGCATATTCACCTTTAAGTTCAATGAATATTTATATACAGGAACATATTTGAGATATATTAAATTATTTTTTAACCTCATCTAATTAAGGGTTTAAATTTTTAGATGTAGTAATTCCTTGATGCAATCAAACTTTTAAATCCTAAATCTTAAATCCTTAAATTCGTTTAATCCTAAATTTTAAATCCCTAGAATTCATTTAGTTTATTGTATTTAGCTTCGTAATTACATTATATATTTGACTACTTTCTTTCGGATAAATTTCCTAAAATACATAAGTAATCAATTAGGATTTAATTATTAATATGGTATACGTTTTGGGTTGCTATAATGGGACTGTTTGTGGGTTTGTTGTATGAGTGGATACATGATTGGATTAGAAGTGGAAATGTACCTTTTAGTTTCATTAACACTTTGATAACTTATTTTAATTATATAACTTCATAAATTTAATAATCTCTAAATAAATAAATAAATAATAATAATAATAATAATAATAATAATAATAATAATAGAGGAGATACTGCAACTTTCCTCCATTACTTTTTGTGTTTTATATTCTTCCATCGTGGAATTAAATATTCGAGGTGGTATATACGATTGGAAATCCACGTCACCTATCATGCCATGCATGAAATTCTAAAACTAGTTAGGTAACTAATTACCTGATATCAAATCTATCATTTTATGAATGTATTAAATAATTAAAATTTTTAAAAATTATTATATTTTTTAATTTTTAATCAAATAATTATAAATTTCTCTTTTATAATATATAATTATCATCAATTATTAATAACAGAATTATATATTAACATGTAAAATTAGAATATTTAATTAAAATAAAAAATTTGGTATGATTATATTAATGTATATATAATTATGATTGGTAGAATTATATAGTGTTGGATGAATTATGCGTTACACACAACTATAAATTCTCACTGAGAATATACAATGATTGTTTTTATATTTTTATAATTAATAAAAGTTGTTATTATTTATAATAATATAATCCATGCTATTTAACTTATTATATACTTTAATTCTAACCCTCCTGACACTACCGGAGAAATATGTGATATTATAACACTGATATATTTGTTATAAAATTATAATGAATTTATAACAAAATTTATAATATATTCCTTACAAAATCTTAATTTCTTGTAGTGCAGGTCCTGATTTATGAACTAAAGAAGCAAAGATTGCAATTTGATCATAAAAGGACAATATGAAGACAAAGACAGAAAACCACTAATTAATAATAATTTTGAGTCCAGAAAAATCCATCACCTCAAAGATCTAACCATTACCACCACAGAAAACTGAACCCAACCCACTTATCTAAACTTGTTTAAATATTATTAAATTTAAAAAATCTCCATCAAAATTAATCAACTTGTTCTTCAAATTTTACATCCACCAATACGACGACGTTTGGACCCTTTAGTATATTATCTTTAGTGGCTTCAACGCATTCACCTGTAACCTCTTTTTCTTCTGAAAAAAAAAGACCGGCATTTGTGGAAGGAATTAGTGAATTAATTTAATAGCTGGATGAAGGCGGTAGAAAGTGGCCTTTATAATAATAATACTCATTATAACTTTAATTAATTAATAGTCGGATAATATTTAATAAAATTATATTTAAATTTTTTGTGTAGATTAAATTAATAAAATTATTATATTTTAAATTTTAAAATCATAATATTTTTCGGTTATTAAAAGATGATATTTCGAGTTATATAGGGATTTATTTGACATTATATTATTATTATTATTATTATTATCAAATTTTCATCATGTACGATACATGTTGTATAATTATTCAATTTATTATTTATATTATTATTTATAATTTTTTTATATTTTTAGTTTTAATAAAATTTTATTATTATACAACTATAAATTAATTTAATGTTTAATTTTACAACTTCAAATTAATTCATTAGATAGTGAGTATTATTTTATCAATAATAACATCCAAAAGCAATGCTAAACTTTACATATTAAGGTTACAAAATAATAAACAACAAAATAAAATTTTTGTAATAAAAATAAAGAAATTGTAAATGTTACTGTAAGAGGATGTATTTCTTCACAACTTATTATTTCTAATCAACATTCTATATGAACATATACATACAATAATAGATGTATATGTAAAGATACACCCCATCAATATTTATTAGGGGTCATTTGTTGGATATCATATTTCATAAAATAATTGTTGATAAATCTCATAAATATATTAAATTTTATAATTTATCATATTAGCTTAAATGTTAAATTTATATTCCAAAATTAGAAATTTCATTTTTAAAAAATTAAAATAAAAAATTATTAATATATTAATCTTTTACTATTTGTCATATTAGATGAAATATTAAATTTATATTTCAAATTATCCTTAACAATTTAAAATTTTCACTTTAACAATAAAATTTAAAATAAAAAAATTCAAAATTATTATTCATCAACCATTGTTAATCACAACAAAAAAATAGAAACATAAAATAAAAAATTCATAAACTTTCTATAAAACACTTAAAATTATATAAAAAAACTAATAAATAATGCATCTTTAATTTTAAAAATTTATTAATTATTTTGATAACTTTTATTGTTAAATTTTTTTTAAAAATAATAATATAAAATTTGGTAAATGTTATGTACCTTATTATATATATATATTATAAATAAATATCTACCTTATGACATATATAGTAAATAAATATTTATCACATTTATCCTAAATTAGATAAACATATCTACTATATTTATGATTAGAAAATATAGTAGATAATCATATAAAAATATGGTAGATATAGTAGATAAACTTATCTACCATATATGATACTATATGCATATATTTACCTATATCTATTTTATCTACCTCATACTTATAAAATCATATACATCTTATTTTAAAAATTAGATATGATAATATTTAATAATACTCAATAATCTAACACATCAAAAATGTGAAGAATAACAAGAAGATTCATAAACAAATATGAAACCATTAATAATATTGAACATAATACATAAAAAATATTAATTAAATTATTAAAAATACAAAATATATCAAAAAATATGAAAAAGATAAGAAGAAAAAGTGTTGAAGAAGATTTGATACATAGCTAAAATAAAATCACATATTTTTGAATAAATCATAATCTGACATAAATTTTTAAAAAATGTGAAAGAAAAAGAAGAAGAAGAAGTTATCCCTAGAGCAGAAACCACCATTGAAGAAGATCTAACACCTACCTAATATAAAGATCTAATGATCTTTTTACGATTGATATATCTCTGATGAAATTTATCATTTTTTTCTATTTATAAAGGAGCAGAAGAAGAAGATGATGTCATATAAAAAAAAGAAGATGTCGGAGAAGAAGAAAAGATAACATTGAAAAAAAGAAGAAGATGTTGGAATAGGAAAAGGAAATATTGGAGAAGAAGAAGAAGAAAAATTAGTGATAAAAAAAGGAAAAAAAAGAATTAAGATAATAAAATATAAAAAATGGTATAAATGCAATTAAACACTCTAAATCTAATATAAATTTAAAATAAAATTAATCTGACAAATACCAAAATAATAAACTTGATTTTTGATATTTATTATAATTTTTCTATTTATTATATATATATTATACTATAAAAAAAGATTCTTAATAATTAACAATTATCATTTATATTTAATACATGAAAGAAATAAGGGAAAAACTTATGTAGATAATTATGAAAGAAATAATGTAAATTTACTTGTAACTCGCATACACATACATAACACAGATAATAACCAATGGATATTTAATTTATTGAATAAGTTGAAATATATTATTTATATTTGTATAGGTTTCATTTTATTTTCAGTTATTTTAATAAATTTATTTTTTATATTAAATTAAATAATTAAAATTAATTTATATTCGACTTTTAATAAAATTTTTATATTATATAAATTATTATAAATTAAAATCATTATTATTAGATAATAAAAATAATTAAAGAAAAAATCTCTAATTATTTATTTTTATTGGTTACAATTAATTTATGCTAATGGTTTAATATGAAAGTAATTTAACTGAGTCATCTCCATCATAACCTAATTTCCATTTAATTCATAGGAATAGATTTGGACCACCATATACTTTAAACTATTCAACAATATAATTGAAAACCCAAGTAGGCAACAAGAATTACAGAGAGAAAGAAATGAAACACAATAAATTTATAGTGATTCAGTCAATAAATGTTTACATCCACTTACTCAAGATTCAACTTAGGTTTCACTAATCTTTCAACAAAAATTATAACCCTAGAATCATAATTCTAGTAATATATAAGTGTTTTCCCAAAGACTCACACAAAAACCTCACTCAATCACAATCCCTTCTTATCTCTCAAACACAAACTAAGAGAAATATAATGATTGTAAACCCAGAAACCCTTTTTCAAAGGATTTACAACTCAAGAAATCAAAAAATACATAAAACACATAAAAATGTATTTAATAAAGAAATTGATGATTGTAGATTGATTTCTTACCTTTAATAAGGTTAATCCACACTAATATAAGTCATTCCTTGCTCATATGACCGTTGGAGATGTAATCAATGCAAAAAAGAATCATTTTGCAATATTTTAAAAAATGCTGAAAATACATATTTGGAGCCGTATGGCCATACATGTTCACATACCCCCGTACGGCATCATAAAATCGACCCCAAAATGAGTTAGTAGCATCCATACACCAAATGGTATGCCTGTTCCACCAAATGGTACACCCGTACTAAATCTTATGTCAAATTTACAATCTCGTATAGCCTCTTTGTACTGTACAACCTAGGAAACCAAATGGTACGCCCATACCTTGACACGTACGCCTATACCAAGGCTAAAATCATTCAAAATGAAGATTAAGAACCCCAAAGTTCAACAATCTTCTTATAGACATGGTTTGTTAACATCAAAACTAAGATTAAGGACTCAAAGGTCCAACAATCTCCCCCTTTTTAATGTTGACAAATCCCAAATGGCTTTTAAATCAAAATTAGCTCCCTCTATCAAATTACACCATTGCAATTCATACTCAATAAAATGTATTTTCAAAATGCATATAAATCCATTTTCATAAATCCATTTTCACCATACTTCTCTCCCCTTTGGCTATATTAAAAAGAAAATAAGCCAAAATCAATCATTGAAGTCTATTTTCATGTATATTAATTCATACATGAAGGTGTTTTTGAAATGACAATGTTCAAATTCACATTTCAAAATAAAAACAAAATCAACATTCACCATATTAACACAATCACCACACATGATGTCAACACACATAATAATCATACCACAAAAACACAAAGCTCTAAAACTCCTTTTAAGTAGTTTCATAGTCTCATTCTTCAATTGACCAATGCAAAAGAGATTTCATTTTGTTGCTTAAATATCCATCCAATCTCATATTGTGAACTTCAAGCAAACCTACAAAATAAATTCATTTATCTTTTGATACCCAAATGTATTTAAGTCCATGGGGTTAGCTTCACATGGGTTATTTAGAATATATCCCAAGTGACTTAACCTTATAAAACACTTATAATTAGAATGATCAAACTTACCACAATAATGATAATAACCAAGGAAGGATTTAGACTTCTAACTTCTTGATTTATGAAAATAAACTTTCCTTTGTTCATTTTTCATGTCATTTTCAATTTTGACATTTGAATGCAAACACACATTTTTTTAGCTTTACATTGAAATGTTTTACCCCACAATTGCAATTCTTATGCAATTGACTTCTAATTGATGTCTTAAATCTCTTAGCATTGAAGTTTTCAACTCTTTTAATTTCATTTCTCTTGGTAACCTCCTCAATAAGAGTAACTTTGAGAAATTTGGGGCCTTTTAATGAAGAATGAGTATTTTCGTCATAGCTAATACCTTTCTTATCAAATTTGAGCTTTTAGCATTTAAGAATACTTTCAATTTTAATACCACCCTTTTCAACTTTTGAAAGGTTGTCTTTTAAAAGCTCATTTTCTTTTTTTAAATTCTCATTTTTCAAACACAAATCTTCATTTTCCTTTTTCAAGGATTCATTTATCATTAAAATATTTGAAACATTTTCAAATGATTTTTGAAACTCACTTTTAGATGAATTTAAAGCATCTACTTTCATTTTCAAGCAATCAATCTCATTTATCAAAATTAAGTTTTCAGATTTAAAAACTTTATTTTCCTTAGCCAATTGCTTAAATTTGACAAGAAGTTCCTCTAAGGCACTTTCCTCATCATCAAACTCATTATCAAGAGATTAGTCAAAAGTGTTTATCTTATTAAGATCTTCTTCATCTGCAATTGCCATGAAGCATAGTCTAGCAACATGCTCTCCAACTAAGCTTTCATCATTCAATTTGCTCTCATCATCCCAAGTGGCTTTGAAAGCTTTCTTCTTGGATGACTTTGATGGTCTCCTCAATTTAGCACATTCACTCTTCACATGTCCTTTACTTGTAAATTCTTCTTTTCCTCTTCCAATAACTTTCCTTAAGGTGATCTTATGAGTAAGGAGCTTTTCTAGAAGCATATAGGTAGAAAGCATTGATAGATCATTTCTTTCCTCAATTGTAATTACCCTTACTTCCTAATTCTTCTTTAGAATAACTCTAAGAATCTTGTTGTTGATATATTCTCTAGCATAAATCTTCCCAAGATTTATTAAACCATTGATAATTACCATGAGCCTATTGTACATCTCCAATACACTCTCATTGTGTCTCATAGTGAACAATTCATATTCATGAGTCAAAAGTTGAAGCTTCTTGGTCTTCACTTGATTTGTGCCCTCATGATGTGTTTCCAAAGCATCATAAATTTGTTTGAAAGTCATGCAATGAGACACTCTCCTATACTCTTCCCTACTAATGGCACAATACAATATATTCATGGCATTTGCCTTCTTCTCTTTGCTATTCCACTTATCCTTAGGATTATAATCATTTTCAATGAAGTTCCACAAATAAACTCCATCACTCTCCAAAAATATCTTCATTTGATGTTTCCAATAAGAGTAATCTATACCATCAAAGAAAAGAGTTCTTGTGTAAGATTGACTCTCTAGATTGTATGTTGTTATTTGATCTTAACTCTAAGAATGTTAATTCTTAAAAGATAAAGCCTAAGCTTTGATACCAAATGAAATTTCAAACTAGGCAACAAGAATTAGAGAGAGGAAAAATTGAACACAAGAAATTTATAGTGGTTCGAGCAACTACATCCACTTACTCAAGCAATCAACTTAGGTTTTCACTAATCTTTCAACAAAGATTACAATTCTAGAATCATAATTTTAAGCAAACTTAAGTGTTTTCTTAAAGGCTCACACTAAACCCTTACACAATGTGTTTTCCCAAGGCATATACAAAAACCTCAGTCAATCATAATCTCTTTCTATCCCTCAAACATAACCCAAGAGAAAAATAAGGATTGTAAACCCAGAAACCCTGTTCAAAGAATTTACAACTTAAGAAATCAAAAAATACATAAAACACACACAAAAATGTATTTAATAAAGAAATTGATGATTATTGATTGATTCCTTACCTTCAATAGGGTTAATCCACACTAGTATAAATTATTCTTTGTTCATATGACCGTTAAGGATACAATTAATGCAAAAAGAGTCATTTTAGAACGTTTTAAAATAATGCTGAAAATACATATACAGAGGCGTATGACCTTACGTGTTCACATACCATCATATGACACTATAAAAACAATATCAAAATTGGGCAGCACGCCCATATCAAGATTAAAATTATTCAAAATCAAAATGAAGAACCCCAAGATTCAATAATCTCTATATAAATATAGTTTGTTAACATCAGAACTAAGATTAAGGATCCTAATATCTAACAATAATTATTTTAAAAATTATGATAAAATATTTTTATTTCATCATTAAATTTATATTTTATAAAAAAATAATTTAGGCAAAATAAAATAGATGAAGCAAAAGTGAATAGAAAAAAAGAGGAAAATAAGTGATGGTTTGACGGAGGTAGTTTCCTGCAAATGCCCAATTATATATTTTATTTATTTATTGAATGATTTTGTGTAATTTGACAAATGAAAAGTGAATAAAATGCAGCCGAGCGTTCATATTGACCAGCTTTTATATTAAGATTGGATTCAAGCTGTACCCAGCATTCTGATTTTCTTATATTTTCCATGTTTTAATTTTTTTTTATTTGTTTTAATCTTCTTTCTATTAATTAGGAGATAATTTAATTTTCTTCTTAGAAATTAAGAATGTTTCTTTTCAAAAAATCACCCTTTCAAATCTTGAATTCCTTCTTGTTTTGACAATTTGGTAGTTAATTATTATTTTTTAATATGATAATGTAATTAAATTATGTGATGAATAAAAAGATGTACCGCAGGAAAATTATCATTTCCTAACAATAATTTTATTACATATTCATCATAAATATAACTCTCTAACAATTTTATAACTGAATATTGAATATATTTCAATAATTATTATTATAGATTATTTATAATAAAATAAATATATTATTTGTTACAAATTTATAATATAAATTTGTAACTATTTTTCATTATAATTTTATAATGATATTGTAACAAATAATTTTTCATTTTAAATATTCAAACTTAAACTCGTTATAAATTTATAATAAAATATTTTGATCATAAATAATAATAATTTATTTTTTAATTTTATAAAATTAAAATTTTTAAACAAAATATGAAATTTGGTTATCAATTACACATATCTTATAAGTCATAATAATTTATTAAAATTATATTTATCATTTACATTATTATTTTCAATAAATCACTTATCCCTTCTCTTATAACGTAACTTTTATTTATTATATTTATTAAAAATAAACATGAATTATTATTTATATGTAGATTTATATTTTAATATGTATTAATTATTATTAATCCCTTAACTATTAAAAATTCTTTAAACATGTAATCAAAATTAATCATTCAATAATATATAATAATTAATGAAAAAATTATAACAATAAAATTCTTAGAGAATGATGAGTAAAATTAAATTACACTAAATTAATCAAAATAAATTTACAACTGCAATTTGGTTAAAAAATTTCCTAATAGAGTAAAATTAATTATTATTTCAACTTAAATTATATTAAACCTAAATTTATTTACTATTTTGAAATAATTTAAAATATTAATTCATTTTCAACTTCATACAAAAATTGATTTGAATTAAAACTAGAAAAATTAGACATATATTCATGTGATTAATTTTTTTAAACTAGAATAATTTAATGTTATAATTAATAATTTCACTCTTACGAATTTCTTTAATTTTTTTAATAATTATTAACTAAAATAAAAAATTATTTTAAATATGATTCTACAATTTTTCTACTTTGAAATGTAATATTCTAAGTTTATAAATAAAACAATATTTTCTTTCATTAATTTTATTTTCATTACAAATTAAAATAAAATGAATTGCAAAACAATATTACTATAGTATTTTATAATTTAATGTTATAAATGATTTTAAATTAAAATTGTAAAAGTAATTTCCACTCATTCTAAATTTTAGAATTAGTAATTAAAAGGTCAAAGTAGGAAGAAATTTATTTTATTATAATTTATAAAATTAATAAAATAAATTTTATAAAATTTGTTTAGTATGCAAAGATTAGATATATTTTAATATGTTAATATTGATTAATATAATTAAATCTTATTTTCATATAATGGATAGTGAAATTATATTATTAATAAATAGTTTTTAGAATAAATAAAATAATAAATATATATATGAAATTTTGTATATCTTGAATTTTTTATATAGATACTCATGAAATAATAAAAATATGATAATATATTACAGACATAATTTATTTTCTTTATATATAATAAATAATATTTATTCAGAATATATAATAGAGATTAAAATAAATTTTAATGTAATTAATAAATTTTAATCAATTAAAATATTATAAAAATAGCTATAATTAAAGATAGATGTAACAATTTTTAAAGCTGAACTTATCATAATTCTAATTAAAAAGTATTTTTATAATAGATAAAAATATGTTAATTTTCTAACATTTTTTTGTTTATTACAAATTTGATTGAAAATTTTTTTTATTGAATATTATAATGAATTAGTTTTGTTTTAAAGTATTGTTATAAATTTATTATAAAAATTATATATCATGCTTTTTTCAGTACATTTTTCGTTATAAAAAAATATTATAATATTATAATGGGTTGGTTAATTAAAAAAAATTATTTACAAAATTAAAATATTCTTGTAATGATAAATAATAATAATAAAATACGACTTAGTTTAATTAATATAATCAATAGGATGAAATGTCAAATTATGATTGTTGTAGGAAAGACATTAGTCGTAATAATACATTAAATGATCTTTGAAAATATAATTTAAACGTTATATTTGTCATTAAATAATTGCAACACCATTCCATTAATCATTAATTAATCTATTTCTGTTTGATGATGATGATAATAATTAATTTCAGCATAATTATTTTTTTTCCTGTTTTAATTACTGTATTATACAGCCACATCCTAACGTCAGTTTGCAAATAATTCAGGCATAATGCATGCTCTTCATGAACATTCAAGGGCATTATTATTACAATTGCATGTGTTTGCATATATATATATATATATATATCTATATATATACAGACATACATACATATATATATACACTTATCACATTAAATTCATGGAAATTCAGGAGCCTGTTTGACAAATTGGGAATTTCTAGAAAAATTATATGGCTGAGAAAATCTCCAAGTCTTTGAGACTGCAGTCTTTCTTGCGTGAGGTGATAAAGGAATATATGAATATGAAGCTTCTCAGTTTCTTTGTCCCACAACATCCTAAATCAAAATACCACACAACTTGTCAATCAACGACCTTTTCTATTTAAATGTTTGTACATTGCTGCTACCTCCTTTCTTGCCCTCTGATTTTCATCAAATCAAAAAATATGTGAAATAATCATTCAAATTTCTAGTTTATATCTAATACATATATGAATCATTTTTGTTTTAAATAACAATTTTGTATAATAAACTTGTATTAAACTTTTTTTAGTTTATATTAAATCTTATTAATAAGCATTTATAACATTTGATGATTTGCGGACGAGAATGAACTCATGAGATAATTAATTGTGAAATGTCATATTGGATTGGTTGCTCTTTCTATTCTGCAATTAATAAGCTTTTGCTTATTTCGAAATATCAAAATTAATTTAACCTTTTTTTTAAAATAAAAAAAAAGAAAATACTTAAATGGGTTAGTCAGTAATTCTTAATTAAACATGAGCACAACATCAACGTAATTTCGAGTCATAATTTTCTAATTTCATAATCTGTAATATTTGATTCTCTAATTTCATTTTTTAAGAAAAAATTACCCACATAAATCTTGTATTTTTAGCCAACCTTTTCACTTACATTAATTTATATTGATACTAATTTTTTTAATGTTTTCCTTAATTTTTTTGAAAAAAAATTATCTTTTATTAATTAAAATCCTTAAAATGACTAACTTATATAAATCGACTTTTAACTAGTTCAATTTCAATTGAGTTTCGCATATGGTAAACTAAAAAAAGATTAATCAAATTTTGAATAAGTTTAATAAATTATTTATTATTTTATTTTAAAAATAAAAGAATAGTAAATAAAAATATATGAATATTTATAATTTTATATTAATAATGAAGTTAAAAAATATTTTTAGAATGATAAATTTATAAATTAAATATCTAAAATTAAATTATTTTTATATAAATTAATGTATTAATAGTTTAAATTCTAACTTAATTAATTTTAATTAAATAAGGAACAAGTCATGGATAACTCGTCACATTTGGAGCTGGAACGAGTACACATGTAAAATTATATATGAGGCGTTAATTAATGGCATAAACGCTTTGAAGGGAGTTGGGAGTGAGGCAATGCCTGATGACCAAAAGCAAAGAAGAAAATCCCGTAATTGACTGCTACTAAGTGTTTTTTTATTTGAAGAAAGCGAGCCAGCGAGCCCTTTTACCATGTCTCCATTCTCATCTTCTTCCTTTCTACTTCATCAAAAGCAAGTTACTCCCAACGCGTTTTCTTTTCTTCTCTTACTTTTTATATTGGATATCTTTAAAAGCTACAATAATAAATTCAGAATGGAGATCTCAAGGACCGAAAGATCAACAAACAAGACAAAACCCAGATAAATCTAGTTGATATTGTAGCAACCCAAATTATATTTGATCTAGTTTACTTTTGAATCCAAAATATTGGTCGAATATATAATAATAATCTCTCCTCCTACACATGCAAAGACAATATTCTCATCAGGATGTTGCAACTTTGATATCAATTATGGCACTCAAATGCAAACAACTCGATTAACTTATCCAAATCCTTAGTTCAAAATAGTTAACTCACTCAGTTTTCGAACCCAAACTACTAACGTAAGATATTCAGACCAAAAATTAACTAGTAATTAGACGTGGGATGTCTTCTCATTTGAGTCCGATGTTTTGAGGTACAACAGATATACATCGTCCTCTCAAGTATTTGAACATGATCGAATTGTTATATAGTTCATGTTCTGACACGAAATATTTCTTTTCATAAAGTCTGAAAATATATCTCCTGTTCATCCATTGGCAGGGAACAAACAGGACAGCTGAAGAAATCAAGCCACATTAATAACACGAACAGCTAATAGAACATGCAATTCAGGAAAAAAAAGACTTACAGTATTCAGCTTTTGTCTGAGACAATCTATCTACATAATGAAAAGCAACGGAAACGCGAATCAAAGCTTTCAACGGCAGCTAAATTTGAGATCCCACTACGATAACAAATCACACAAAAACAAACACATTGAATTTGATTTGATTACTTAAGTAAGGCTAGTTCACCTCCACAGTCCAGTTCATTTTGTCCTCTGTAAGGCCCATTTGTAGTCTAGTAAGCACGGTATACAACTGTTCCGAAACAGCACCAAAGCCGCCTTCTCCGTAAGATACCCTGCAAGTAAATAAAAACGAAACTATTTAAGAGGCTTGTTTGACTAACTCAAGGAGAATGAGTGCAGCAGGTCCTTTTTTGGGGTTCAATTCGATATCTTGATTAGGGATATATACAGAAGACAAGCCTGAATTGTACGTACCTTTTGCCCTTATACGTAATACTGCCCACGGGCGATACCACGACAGCTGTCCCAGTACAAAATACTTCATCGGCATCAAGTAATTCATCCACTGCTACGAGCCGTTCCTCAACCTGCATTTTATTGGATGAGCAATTCAAACATAAGTCTGCTGGCTGACACAGAAAATTTAAGTCACGTGTACCATCTACATATCTAATTGTTCAGAAAATGTCCATCAGACAGGAAAGGTAACTGAGCAATTCTAAGTCCTTTTATCAGTGTACAATTTACTCCACCATATAAAAAAGCAAAATCATTGAACAATTTGGAGATGCCAATACTAATTCCTCTCTGTATTAAGCTTTGCAAGACATTTGGAAAAGAAGATGCAAGAAAGGATCAGAACGAGAGAATGACATTATCCAAGCCCACTCAAAAAAAATAAGGCATATTGCGGTCAAATGTTACCATAGCTAAGATTGATTATGTTCTGCATTTGCAAGCTCCCAAGGAAGTTTTATACGCAGGTTACAGATAACTGGAACAAACTCAACTCGTTCAAGTGTATGAGATATGAAATAGACTAAAATCTTCATGATTTTTCTGCCTAGGGGAATGCCAGAGACAATTGTACCTCTAATCTTATATCTACATTTGCAAGCCTAAAGCTCCCAGAACCAGCCAAGCTCACTATTAACAATGAAGAACTTTGCAAGGAAGGTCACAAGGGCGAGTTAAACAAATTCAAAACTATGGGTACATTTACAAAGATTATCAAGTATCATTATGTTGAACTCTGACGTTAGAGCAAGTAATATAGGTTGAATAAGTTCATATCATGTTATCACTACAGACTAGGGTGGTTAGCATAAATTTATCCAAGATTTCACATCAAGGACCTTCGAATCTCCATCTCTTAACAAATCATTTTAATAAAATATGCATGACTCAATTATCACAAAATGCAACTGTATGAAAAGAAAATCATAACAGAAGTTGTATGGAATCATAAATATGATTTTTTTTTGGTACAAGAAAAGGACGATATTTTGTTTTTCTTTCACCAACATAGATACCTGGAATCCTTGGCTTCTCGCAACATCAATTATACTCTTCCTTGTAATTCCAGGTAAGATTGTTCCTTTAATTGCCGGAGTGGAGATGACATTGTCCTAAGCGCAGAATGGATGGGAGAAAAGTTAGCTCCAATCAACTTGAGAAATATAGCACCATGGAATAAATGGTGTGACTCAGCATTGGATCAGGGGAAGGATAGCCAAAAACATGAACGGCACTAGATAAATATAGAATTTCATAACAGTAAATTAACCCTGGATGGAAATGTAAAGTCATCGTGTGTAAATACCTTCACAACAAATATATTGCAGGAAGAGACTTCCTCCAGGTATTTCTTGTGAACGCAATCAAGATACAGAACATCAGAATATCCTTTGGCTTTTGCAATAGATTGTGCCTTGAGAACCTATGAACAAGAATTGAAGAAACCCAAAGTGACATGTCAAATAAAATTAGCTGCGCTAACTTAGCAAGACATCTTCAACCACAACTTCAGATAAAATTAAATCATTGTTTTACAAAGTTGCACAATAACTGCATCATTGAAAGGATTGAAACCATATCCTATCAGGAAAGCTTGTAACAATAAGAAATTCTGTTTTAAAGAAATGGTTACTACATAATGGCCTTTAAAAAGATAACATTTCAAACATTTCACAAGAAATTTACCGCAGCATAGTTCCCTATAGTCTTAACACTTCCAGTACCACCAGGGGTTGCTCGGTGCAAGTCATGCTCGATAATCAAATTAATTGGAGCCACACCTTCCTGGAACCAAATACGCAAGCCACTACAATGAATAAACATCAGAGAGGAATATGACATTATCAACAATCATGTAAACCACCATCCATCAAGATTTGCCCCAAGGAATTTTTTTTATGGATCAAGTCTTTCTTGTCCCCCACCTTGTATCTCATTCGTCTATCCTTTACAGTTTCACTTTTTAGAAAAGGAAAAATTCAAATGGAGCATTTCCTTCATGTTACAATACGAAAATCCGATTAAGCCACAAAGGAGTGTCTATGAAAATCTAAAAGCATGTTGCTGCTGACTTGAGGACAAGTTTTTCATTCAATTTTGTGGAGGAAAATCAGTTTCTCATCTCCAAAGCATGTTAAGACACACGTCTAAAACTTCATCTCATAGCTCAGTTAGACATGTCTCATAGGCAAAGAAAACCTTATTACTGTCTTCAGATGTATCATTTTTGCACAATTCATCAATAAAACAAAAGCTTTTCTCACATAGGCTTTAATACAACCAACTCAACTAGACTAAGCCTTAATACCGAATTAATTTGGCCAAATGGACCTCCCCTTATCTAATCACATCACCATCGGTTCACAAACTCATTTAAAGGTAATCTTATTTCATGTGTCAGTTAATTACGCATTCAAAAAACAAACCAGAAAAACCTTTTCTGGAGCATAGTCTTCGATTAATAGAATGTGGTTCAGCATAATTCAAAGTTGCAACCGAAAGATGCTTCAAACAGAACTTTAGAAATGAATTTAAAGTAAAAAAGAAAAACTATACAAATAAAATGCCAACCACAAATATCTCTTTAAGTGTTTGTGTGTACAAGTTGGTGCATGTGTGCATGCATGCAACGTATAATACTAAAAAAGATGATGATGGAAAAGTAAATAAAGCCTTAAAATATTTTATCAGAAACAAGCACCACGAATGAAGTTGAACCTGTACTAATCACATTATGCAAGATTAAACAACAAACCTTAAAGTAGTTTCCCACAGGTGAAACATATATTAAGAATGTATACTCAGGAGCAGGTGCAAGACCAAGTACAGCTCCACTTCCCATCAATAATGGCCTGATGTACAAGGAACCTTTACCAGGTGGGGGAACCTAAAATGAGATGCTAAATGTTTAATAATTCAGCTTCTACTACCAGTGAAAAACAAACATTAAGACTATATAATTATATTTTACCCAACGTATGTTTGCTAATACAGTTGCCTTCACTGCTTCAACAAATTGTTCTACAGTTGGTGAAGGCATGCACATTCTTTCTGCACCTATTTTCATCCTCATTGCATTTTCTTCAGGACGAAAGAGGAGAATATTACCATCATCTTTCCTATATGCTTTCAAACCTTCAAATAACCCCTAATAGCAGATAAGAAAGGGAGAACAAATCATAATACATACACACAAAATAAATAAATAAATAAATAAGACATTAAGCTTTCCTAGATGATATTGGAAGAATTTCTACTCACTGCTCCAATATTCGAGACATAGAATGTTAAGAACCAACATCTAGTAAAGTCAAGTAAAGGAAACCAGCTTCTGAACAGTTCCACCCCAACCCCCCAGTTTAGCTATAACCTCGATTGCTGAACTAAACTTCTCAAAATTAGGGATAAAAGCCATATATGAAATAGGACTAAAGAAAGAAAGAATATATATACATATATAAATATAAGATTAAGAAAACTTTTTTGCATTCTCCAAAAGAAATAAAACAAAAAAGGGGACGGATCATCTAAAAAACCTCACTTGACATTCTAGCGTGAATAGATTAAAACATGAGAAAAGAACACAAGAAAGGAAACAATCACAAGAAAGGTTTATCAGGAACCAAAATCAGATGTCAACATAAGAAAAGAAATCATAAAAAAGGTAGGTAAATGTTCTAGAAGATTATGTGCTATCCTGTAAACAAACAAAATCAAATATAATACATCTGAACAAGCTAGGTAGCAATGCAGCGAAAGTGTCCTACCTGCCCATAATTTAAGACTCCGGCTGAGGGGTTCAACTCAATATTCCCAAATCGTTGTAATTCACCACCAGAAAAGATTCCGCCTCGAACGCATTTCATCGTATACATATAGTCCGTGGGAACATATGCAAAACCAAGGTTGTCCCAGTCTATGTCAGCCAATTCAACGGTTTCACTGCAGCAATGAACACATAGATGAAGCCACTACATGTCAAAACATTCCTGTGACCAGAATCCCTGTGCAGTATGATAATCCTCATAGTGCACCATCCCTTTACATAGTTTAAGATCTGGTTCAAATAATGCAGAAGTGGCAAAGTCCTTTTCAATAATCATGTGTTTACGTTGTATAACATTCATCAGTCAAAATGATATTTTCCCCCTTTAGACAGAGCTAACAACCCATATAGCGACAGGAGTGCTGAAGAAGCTAACGCAGCAGTTAAATTGAACATTGAACAAACCATCTAAACAATCAAAATTCCAAAGTCCAATTTCTAATTCTCATAAATTGTAACCACTATTGCATCAAGAAGCACAAAAATTATTAATTAGTAAAGAACAAACCTGAAAGTCTCAGATGCAAAAGCATCACGCCTTAAAGAAGATACGCCTTGAGAGCCGGTAAGAGAACGAGCCTGGTTTTGTACCTGAAAAAGGATTTAAACAAAATGCACCAAAATTAAACAAAAAAAAAAACAACAGAAACAGCAAACAAAAGGAAATAGCATTAATATGAAAAAACTGTATTACCTTAAGTGAGAGAGAAGGAGAATGAGAAGAAAGAGGAGAGAAATGAAGTGTACGGTCATTGGATGAAGGAGAGGAAGAGGAAGAAGAAGAAGAAGAAGAGAAAGGAAGAAGAGAATAAGCGTTACGGGAAGAGCAAAGAGGGTAATTCGGTTGGAAGACGGCGGCGATTTCCATGAGTGCGTATTGCCTGTGCTTTCTATGGAGTTGAGAGCTGGAGCTGAGGGAGTTATGACTGCAGAGAGGATCTTCTTCACGTGGAGGAAGACGAGCTGAAGTTGGATGCGGAGTTCTTAACCTGTTTTTTTTCTCGGGTTTAATTCTGTCGTTTTGCTATGCCTCCATCGCTGACCTAGATTCTTCCCATAATTACCAAACTGCCACTCTTTGATAATAATATATATATGTATAAATTTTATTAAAAAAGAAAACGAGGAAAAGGAGGAAAATACAAACGTTGCCGAAGGCGTTGCCAGTTTGTAGGTTAGGCTTAATCACGTGCCCTCGCGTACAAACTACGGACATGATTTTTTTAAAAATATATTACGTATATTTTAAATATTTAATTTGGCTAGATATATTTAAGATATTTATAGAAATACATTATTCAAATATAAAGTAAAGTAAATTAATTAATAATTTTCTCATGTTCGATGATATATTTTATTTCTATTTAATTTTATATTTTGATTAATGGCACGTGTTTAGAATTATATTGATAGTTCATTATTAATCACAAAGGTCTATCATTATTTCTCATATTTTAAAAAATCTATGATGGAGAATGGTTGTAGATAAATTTTTGAATGATTTATGAATAAACATATATATTAATATATTCAATTAAAAAATTGATTTTCTTTGTTATACATATTTATTATCATTAATAAATTTAATATTTTTGAATTTGAAAACATATTTCAATGAAAATAAAAACGAAAGAGGGGAAGGAGGCGTCCTGATGGACATAAAGTAATAGGATGAACTTCCCACCTTTTACCTCATATAATTATAAAAAGACCAAGCATGACATGACTATATCAAATTTCATATAGTTGTTTACCTTACCCACTTCAATATATTTATTTGCTTTTAATATGATCTCAAAATCATGATACATTTTATGGCATGTTTGACATTTCAACCTTGAATTTTTTCACTTTTAGTTTAAACACAATTTTTAGAAGCTTAATAAATTGAATATTTAATTTAAAATAATACTTTTAATATTAAACATAAACAGAGTATATCAATAGAACTTTCAATTCAAGGAAAATAAATCATAACAAACCGGCACTATCTTGAAATAAAAGATACAAGACAAACAGAAGAGAAATTTAAAAAAAAAATCAACATAAAATCAAATCTAATTGCTTTAAAAATATTGAGGTAGACTGATATAAACTTTAAAATAACCCAAAGAAAATTTAGAAAAACTTTGAATAATTTTAAACTTCCATGTTTTTAAAATAATTTTAGAAATATCGAAAACACGTATTATTGATAAGGATAAGGGTAACATGCTATTGTGTCATCGGCTCCCACGTAGACCCGTTGTGCATATGCTCGGAGGCTTCATGCAGCTAGAACAGAATTTCGTCAAATGATATGAACGAAATTCGAGGAAAAAAGTTACACGGAGGAATGGCACCGTTCATGTGTAATACAGGAAAAACTACTGTAAACATGCAGGAGATGGTGCATTGACTTGCACAAAATCGAATATGATATTGCAACCGAATTTTCAGAAACACCAAATCATGAACGGATGGGCATATCACAAATCCAAGATGCTCATTAACATGGAAAGATTCTTTCGGATCTTCTTTTGATAGCATTCACACGACTGTCAAACTGTCGTAATGACAAAAGACAGAAACAAAATTTGAAAAAACAAAAAGCACCTTGCTTTTTTGTACTGATGCATGAAACACACCTCATATCAATGCTTCCCAGCACTAAACCAGAGGTATTAGAATCTAACTAGACAATATACTAACTTTCTAGCAGAATATCAAGCCAGATATGGATGCACAATTCCCCTGTACAATAGTCCCTACCTTCCTAATCAAGGACATGCTAAATACTTACTGACAAACTACCTCAATGTAACACGAGATAATAGACGTGAAGCATTTACAAGTTCCTAACGCACTTTGATGTGATCAAACCACACACATGATTCACAGTACTAGGTAAGTCCACAGGTCTAAGAAATCAACTTGAACGAGTATGATTAGTACTTCTAACACGATTCACAGTTCATGAAAGATCAGTTGCCGTTTGGTGATGCTCTTTTCTCTTCGATTCAAGTGGTTGAAGAAGAAAGATACCGTTATGCATGCAAGACTATGAGTATGAACTACAGCACTGCAGGCAACAGCTAGAAATCTACAGCTTCTGTTGTGATCTTGTTCTCCTTCTAGTATCCTTGCGAACCTTAGCAGTGTTATCAGATTTTGTAACATCAGAATCTTCCACTCTCAGATCACCCGTTTCTAAAGCATCTTCATGAATCTGGCAAGAGAAGGAAGTATAAATTATGCCATTGAAATAAAGAGAACCGACTGACATGCCAAAAAATGCTAATGCATGATGAGCCAACCACGAGTTATAATGGTTAACAACATGATAGCCAACAACAAGGATTTTTCTGTGAGCTAACCATAAAATTATCAAATGTAGTACCAGTAAAAAGCTATGTTATAAAAGCTCCTGACAACAACAACAGCCAGAAACACATGATAACACAAACCAAGTTATTCATCTTTCCTACCATGTTCCGAAGAAAATTAGCACTAATATAATTCACCTCCTTCCCCGAGATAAGAAGCAGTAATATGTATTCACCTACCTCGTAGGAAACAAATGCTAACAGATTATCACTTTCCAACATAAACAATGCAAGGATGACATTTGATGGCAGGTAAAAAGACTAAGAAAGTACAAGCCAAAAATTGACAGCTAGCCTATTTGTCTAATTTATTATAAAGTTAGACGACTTAGCATAAGTCAGACCAACGAAGACTCAAATCATATCAACAGCAAGCCAAAAGCAGTAGCACAGATCAAGCATGTAGCTGAGAGCCTAAGACACCAGCAGAACATTAAGTTGACACAAAAATCTGTGTATTATATCTCAGTTAAAACTGAACTGACCAGTTCAGTTTGAAATTTTTAAACCCCAAAAGTATTTGGTTGGTTCAGTTCAAATACTGAACTGACCAATGCTCTCCTGTATTTGCAGCTACCAAAAGAGAACACAAAATACAGAACCAAAAACAATGGATAAATCCAACACAAGATTTCACATGATAGCCAAATGTAAATAATAATTGGGAAGACAGGAAACAATACGAGTGATCAAAACGAGCATATCATGGAATATGATTTCAATACCAAATTACTAATGATTATAAATGAAAACAAGCTTACATCTATCTGCTGAGTATTCACATACAATAACAGGATGCTAGCGACCATTTAACATTTACCTGATCTTGCTTGGTACCTTGTCCATCATGTTCCACTTTATCTTTCAACATTTCTGATCTACATGGCTGCCCACTGTTCTCCACATATCCCTGGTCTGCATGACCATTTCTTACACCATCTTGAACATGGTGATCATATGCTTCTTCCAAATTCAGCTCTTGCTGTACCATGTCTTGATTTGGTAACTTGTCTGCATTAGCTAATTCACAAGTCACTTCTGAAATTTTAATCGTTCTCTCTGCAATTAGCACACAGTTTTCATCATCTTCTTCAATTGAATGATTATCATGTGGTGCATTTTCTTGGGTTGAAGTTACACTGCCAAGTGCCATAGATAAAAATAATTAAATAGAGTTCAACAGCTAGCATGATAAACTGTATGCATCAACATTAGCAAATAGCCAAGTACGAATCAGAAGGAATTAGATTTCCAGAAAAAGGTGTCGTACCTGTGGTTATTGGCATCTGAGGATAAGTTTGCAGCAGCGTTTTCTAGTTGCTTCCTCCTCTTACTGGCCTGCATTTGCCCCAACAATGGACCAGCAGAAACATCCATCAGAGAGTTATTATCAACTCTCCTTTTCCTTCCAGCCTTGGCTGCTTGTTCAGGAAATCCACTAGAAGAATCTAACTTTCCAGC
The DNA here is from genome assembly GCA_948192965.1 of Dalechampia spathulata. Classification (NCBI taxonomy): domain Eukaryota; kingdom Viridiplantae; phylum Streptophyta; class Magnoliopsida; order Malpighiales; family Euphorbiaceae; genus Dalechampia; species Dalechampia spathulata. The sequence goes on along the minus strand of CANYBF010549022.1, from coordinate 3,581 downwards.
AGATATCAAGCCATCTTCATTGTTGAATGTTTTAGACTTTTCTTCGCTCTTCAATTGAGGTTTCTCAGGAGAACCTTTGAATATCAGATCAGTGCAACGCTTGATCCAAGAGAAACGAGCAGAGTTGAGGGATGGAGAAGCATCTAGTTTTTGAATAGATGAAGAATGAAGATCAAATCCATTGCTACCATTATCTCTTTTGCATAAAATCTGATTGGTATCTTTTCCAGTAGATTGGTGCTTCATATGTCTTATTGCATAAAGTTTCTTTTGACTAGACTCCATGCTGGACTGCTGTATCTTAGCTAACTCCATATTATCCAACATTAGCTTCAAATCTTCCAACTTTTTCAGATTTTCAATCTGAACACAAACCTCCTCTCTTTCTGCATGCAATAATTCCCTCTGTTTTTCTAATTTCTGAGTTTGACCCTTGAGTTCCTCAATAGATTTATTCAGCACAGCCCATTCTTCATCTCTCCGCACCCGTTCTAAATTTATCTCCATTCTCTCAGAGTCAAGCTTCTTCATTTCTAAAGCAACTTGCTCCAACTCTTTGACTGCTTTCTCCCTGAGAGAACTAATTCGCTCAAGTTCATTTTTCTTTTCTAGCTCAAAGGCCTTCTCTTGGTCCCTTAAATAACATTCTACCTCTTCTCGCCTCTTCTCAATACTGTTTTCCAGCTCTCTCTTCTGCATCTCGATGCCCAAAAGGAAGTCCGAGTGTTCCTTCTGAATTTTATTGAACCACTCAGAACGCTCCTGCACCATCTTGTTCATGAACTCCTCTCTCTCATGGTTAAGCAACTCAATATCATGTTTATGCTGCTCTCGGATTGTTTCCTTCTCTACTCTTAGGCTCTCCCGCCCATCTTTGAGGAGCCTGCAAACAGCTTGCCTCTCTTCTGCTACACGCTCAGCCTCTAAACGTAGTTCCTCTCTCTTTCCATCAATCAGCTCCCACTCAGCTTCAAACTTTGCCTTCTCAATTTTTAATCTCTCTTCTTCAATCATAAGTTCCATCTTTTGAGCTCTTAGCATGTCAACCTCTTCTTTAAGTTTCATCTGCAGAACTGCAAGATCATTAGTTTCAGTTTTCAGGGTCTCTAGTTTATCTTTTGCACAATCAACTTGCTTTCTTTCATCTTCCAAACTGTTCAGAGACTTTTCAAGGTCTAGTTTCATTTTGTTAATTTCATCTTTTTCTTGTTGAAGAAAGGCTCTCGTCCGTTCATTCTCCTTCTCAGCAGCATTAAGACTTTTTTCTTTCTCATCAAGAAAATTCATCTTCTCCTTCACATCCTTCTCCTTATCAGCCAAAACCCTTGACTGAACCTCTAAGTCATGTTCCTTCTCAATCACCAATTCCTCCCGTTGTCTAAGATCCACCTCCCTCAATTCCCAAGCTCGTCTTTTGGCCTCAATTCCATCTTCTGCCAATTTGCGGTTCATCTCCAACTCAGCTTCAAATTCTGACTTCCTACTCCTCAGAACAGTCTCATGATTGGCGATAACTTTCTGAATTTCAACCTGCATGGTCCATTCAAAAATTCAAACTAGAAAGGCACAATCATACAAAACTGTGAAGTTCATGCCTTACTGCCAACCATCAACTACTTCATTCCACCAAAAAAGGAGGTTTAAGTAGACTAACTTACAGATTCCTTGCTTGCGAGTTTTTCCTGCATAACAAGTAAATCTTGCTCTCTTTTGTAAAGCAGAGATTCCCTCTCAATAACTGCCTACACGGAGCAAAAGGAAGAAAAAAACCAAATAGAGGAGACCTCAGAAAACAAGTTATAAGACAACATTTAAAACTTAAACCTAGAAAATGAAAATTGACCTGTTCTCTTTGAGACAACGAAGAGACCATCAACTCCAACTTGGCTTTCTTGTCATTCAAATCTCTAAGTGAATCCTGAACGCTTGCTTTGGAGGCCTCCACTTCCTTTTCCAGGCGATCTAGCTCTTTAGCTTTGCTAGCAAGGTACTCCTCCCTCTTATTTAGTGAAGCTTGTCCATCAAGTAACCTCTCATGTTCCTCCTGTAGAACTTTTCTTCTCTCACTCAAAGTTTGTCTCTCGAGATCAATTTCCTTCTCTTTTGCATCACAGCTAAGACACAGAGGGGATAAAAACATAAATCTCAACCCATCAAACTAGCAGCCAAAAGCAGTCTTTGTCAATGGTTATACACATTTTACATGACAGATAATTCATGATGAAGGGGTTGAAAAGCTGAAGAAAAATCTCATATATGTGAAACATCAGTGTGAACAAATTTGAGTTCAAAAACTATCAACAGATGCAACCTCATGGCTTATCTTTTTCTCCATGAATGAAGAGTTTGTTTTCTAAACTTATAGATTAAAAATATAAATGCAGTGCATACTCAGCTCTGAAAGTACAGATACGCCTGCTAAGATCATCTTCACGTGCTTCAAAATCCTGGAGTTTTCTTTCTGCAGCACGACGATGCTGGATAGCTTCCTCTTGTAAAGCTTCAGCAGTACGCAGTTTTGCTTCAGCATCTGTATACTTTTTCTGAGCATCTTCCACAACAGCACGTGATTCAGCCACTTTACCATCAGCTGTTACCTTAATTTCAGCAGATTCAGCACGCATCTCATGCAAGGCCTTCTCAATCTGTAGAACTCCATAAGCTATCAATATGTAAACAGAAACAGTAAATAGCACAAAAAGGAAAAATACAGGGAAAACCTTACACTTGTTATGCACTCTTTCTCAACTCCCAAAGCCTTCTTCAAGTTCTCTTCTCGTTTTTTTGCTTCAGCTAATGCAGACAAATGGGCAGCCTGATTATGCTTATGCATCAGTTCAGCAGCTTCTGCCGAGGTTTTAATTTGCTCACATTTTGTAGTCAATTCCTTTCTTTCCAGAATGAGAAGACCCATGTGATGTTGAAGGTCATAGATCTGAATGACATTCCATTGTTCATACACAAAGAAAGCAAAAGATTGTTATCAAAGGCAATCTTGTATTTCTGCAGCATGTACACCAACCTAAAAGTAGAGCCTAACAGAAAACAGAACATGAAGCGCCCCTTGATGTCCATCAAGCCATAAGACAAAGGCTTACGAAATATTAATTACCAACAACAATTATACCCAGTCTAAAATCAAACACATGAAGTATAAAGGTTGACACATTGGCATAACTAGACATGTATGCATCTTTCCCGTTCTTAGAAAAAATTAAGAAGAAGAAATACAGCAAATAATCAGATCCAACTGTCCAAAACCAAGTAACAAACCATGAGAATTAAACACCATTTAAAACCGTTTCTATGATGGGATGATTTTCAAGCAATGATTTTGTAAGATTATAATTATAAAACAAAATAAACAATGAAATACAGCCAGTCTACAACTGGGTAAAATAACAATTATAAAATGAAATAAAATGATGAAATAGAGCCAATCTATGATTGAGCAACATGACAATTATAAAAAACAATGCACTAGCTTGGTCAATGGCACTGGACTTTTGTTATTCACCATTTTATTCATAAACTAAGGAACAGCCCATAAGCTAAAAACCAGTAAAAGAAAACAAGAAAAA
>CANYBF010548799.1:0-17305 GCA_948192965.1 Dalechampia spathulata | reverse complement strand
TAGCTTTCAATGCCTTCTTCTTGAAAGGCTTGGATGGCTTGTTGAGGAGAGGACACTCATTCCTCATGTGTCCGAGTTTATTGCATTCAAAATACATGATTTGATTTCTCCTTGGGATGTCTCTACGATTAGAGTCCCTTCAATTGAAATCTCTTCTTGGTTCAAATGGCTTCTTACCAACCCTTTCATTCTTCTTCTTCTTAATGAAGTTCTTTACCCGCTTGGAAAGAAGAGCCACTTCATCTTCAAGGTCTCCTTCGCTAGTTGAAGAGGAATCTTCCTCTTTAGTAGCTTTGAGTGCAATCCCTCATCTTTTATCTTCCTCAACTCCTTGCTTAAGAGTTATCTCATGTGTGAGGATTTTTCCAAGAAGCACATCCGTAGACAAAATAGCCAAGTCATTTGCTTTTTCTATTGATGTTACCCGAGCCTCCCAATCTTTCTTCGATAAAACTCACAAGATTTTATTGTTGATGTCTTCTCTTTGGTACATCTTGCCGAGCTTCATTAAACCATTTACGATCACCATAAGTCGGTTGTACATCTCAGAAACTGACTCGCTTGCTTTCATCTTGAATAATTCATATTCATATGTAAGCAATTGAATCTTCTTGTTGCAAACTTGGTTGGTTCCTTCATGGTGCATTTTTTAGGCAATCCACACTTGCCTAGCTGTGGCACAATGAGACACCCGACTAAATTCTTCATGACTTATCGCACAGTAGAGCATGTTCATTACCTTCTTGTTTTTGCAATTTGCATTCTTTTCTTCCAGTGTCCAATCATCTCTATCCTTAAGAGAAACAGCTCCTTCAATGGTGATTGTAGGTGGGGAGTATTCCTTCCTCAGCATATCAAATAATTCACATCTATTGCTGTCCAAAAACACTTCCATCCAATGTTTCCAATATGGATAATCAGTTCCATCAAAGTAGGGGGGTCTTGTATAAGATTGACTCTCGGTTGCCATAGGATCTTTTACTCAAGAATTTTACTTCTTCTAACAATGAGCATCAAATTCTCTGATACCAAATGAAATTCCTAGAACTGCTGGCAACACGTGCAATTTATAGTGGTTCGGCCAACTCTTGCCTACGTCCACTTTCTCCTAAGTCTTAACGTAGGGTTCCATTAGAATCATAATCAATTTACAAAAGGATTCCCAAATGAATCCAATACCCTAGTGTTTTCAAGGCTTACACTCTAACCTTTACAATAGGAATCTCACAATCAACTCAAAATACAAGTTAATCCCCAATGGATTAAGCTCATACCAATCCCATACACATAAAACCTAATCTTTAGGTAGTAGGATTACAAACAATAAAGCAATTGAAGAAAAAAGCTTGAACTTACTTGTGACAGATGAATATAGCTCAAAAATGAATGCTCTACAAGTGTATTTTTACGCCCGTACCACTATAAAACTAGCTGTTTCTCAGACTTTGAAACCTAATTTCTAAGTCACGTATGACTATACTATATTTATACGCCCGTACAGATTCAAAACTATCCGTTAGAAATTGGGAGGGAACTGTGGTACGACCGTACTATCACTTGGTACACCCATACCAACCCAAGTTTCCTGACAAACAATTTTCCTGCGAGTTTGTGTACGACCATACCACCCATTGGTATGCCGGTACCGAAGCAGGTTTACTGACAAACCAAATTCTTGCGAGCTCTGGTACGGCCGTACCAACCAATGGTACGCCCGTACCAAACTCAATGGAAGAATACCTACAAGGTACGACTAGCTGTATGGCCGTACCACACACAAACAAAAGTTGGTACGCCCATACCACATAGAAAAACACTTAGAAAATTGCAAATGACTTAAATTGACTCACACGTGACTCAACAATCAAAACCTAGGGTCTAACAACCTGTTTTGAGAGTGTATGCTCATTAAATTCCTTTTAGAGTCTGACATCAGTACATTCACTATATCCCATGTTCAATGTTAGAGTTCAAGGGAGGTCAATTGCTTTCTTTCTTTCCAAAATATGTGAAAATGACCTAGCCCCATCATATGATTATTCTAGTTAAGATTCTAAAAGGTGGGTTTATCAAACTTAAGATATTTAACCTACTGAGATGTTAGGCCATAAAGATAACAATTATATGTAATGAATTAAGAAAATGTATTAGGACATGCTTTGTGTTTATAATTTATATTATTTTAAGGCTATGCCATGAACATGTATTCAACTTGCATTGTTGAAATTAAAGCACTAGCTTGAAAATTTTAAGATTGGTATAAAATGTTCAATAAGCATTAAACTTAACTCTTATTGTTAATCAGTCTCTTGCAATATTTTCTAATTAACTATTTTGACATTCATTTTTTTTATGCTCTAATTTTTACATTAGCTATCTAACTTAATGAAGAAGTGCACAATGATATAATGAGTTAAACAAAGTTTAAAGAATAAATTGGGTATGAACATTTAAGTTATTAAAATTTAGTTAGCAAATAAGATGAAATTACGTTCAAAGATTAATAGATTTTATATGTAAATTATTTAAATTAATGTAATGAATTTATAATAAATATTAACTAATTGTATTAATATATATATTAGTAAATAGCTTAAGGAAGGGATAAAAGTTATCGCATTAAGATGGTTTAGTGAGTAGAGTAGCGGTGGTCCATTTTTGAAATGGAAAAGCTAACAAACATCTTTAGAGAAGTGCTAGGGAAGGAGAGATTCACTTACTTATCAAGAATTCACACCTAAAAATAAATTGGAAACTAAAGAAAGAAAAATGAAGAAAAATACAAAAAGGAGGAGCTCACGCAATGGAAATATAAGTAAGTTGTTGTTGCTTTTATGTGTAGGTATTAAGTGATGAAAACCTTATTATTTGGTTGATTATAAGAAATTGATACATTATTTGAAATTGATTACGATGTGAATGCTGCTTAATTATTTATTTGTTATGAGTAGTGAAATGTTAAGGTATGGATAATGCTAATTAAAAGGGTATAAATTTATTTAAGATGTGTATTTAGTGAAATGCAAACCCTTTAAGTATAATCAGTTGTTTAAGATTGAGATGCTAAATGTATATATATATCATCGGTAATTAAAATAGATATTAGTTATAACCAAGATGAAGTTTACTAAAACCTTTTGGAAGTATAAAGATAATGAGCTAATTAAAAGAAACTTAGTAATGAGTTTAGCTTGCTACTTTAGAAGGTCCAAGTGTCGCATATATGGCAAGGTTATACGCCATCAATAACAAAAATGAACATCAAAATTTAAACGCTTGATATAGAGGACGTTAAGTTGCTCATTTGTGTTAGTATGCATTATTGGTACCAAGATTTTTTAGTACTTATATGGGATTAATTTGCTAAGCAGTATGTTAATTATGAGTAAATAATGAATGAATGGATTATTAAGTGGTAAATTAAGACTAAATTAAGTCACTCAAATGTATGAAAATAATTATGAGTGTAAACAATTATATATACATGATGAAAGAAATGTAAAAGTAATATATTTTTAGACCCTAAATTTTCACCCTAAATTAGCATAAGTCTTTGTTATTGGACTCAAGTTGGACATATGAGCATGTTGCCTTTTATTTATGGAAGGCAAAGCATGTAACATGTATTTCCTGATGTGTGGAGTTTATAGTGCTACATGTTATACACATTCAATCAAAATGCATGATATGTATGGCCTTTTCTCATGCAAATCTAACATGCTTCATATATCACCATGACATTTTGGCCTGGAAGAAATCTATTAGGTATATGGTGCACATCCTGAGGTGCTCTAAGTGTAGGGCATACATTAGGTGTATTTCATAATGTATTGCACATATATTACTATATAATATGCATATAGCATGAATCTGCATTATATGTTGTATACTAGCATCATATACTATGCATATCACTTCAAAATTTCTAGAATCCTATATTATTGATCGAATTTTAGCAAACCTTAACCCTTACCTATAAATACTAGGAAAAGGATCAGAATTTGGTTAATTATGGCTAAACTCTACCAAATCATTTCTGACTTAATTAAACACTTAATTAAGTTCTTAATTAGGCTTTAAAGACTAATTAATCTCACTTAAATCCCTAATCATGTTTTGGAATGAAGATTAAGGCTTAATCAACCTTGGTAATTGTCGGAAAGTTCTTCCCACTATATTTCTCTTTGATTTCTTAATAAATTTTATGGATTTGCTTGATTTGTATTGATTAACCTCAATCAATGCATGTAATAGTAATATTCATAGCTCTTTTATAACTAGAATGGTTTGTAACAGTCGAATAATTGATTGTTTTGGCATTTCAATTTATGTTTTTGCTTAAAAAATTGGTTTTCTTCTTTACTGGCTTGTTATCTACGATGAACATTTTCTTATATGTAACACACATCGCTTATTATGCTGCATATATAGCCTCATTTTCAGTACATGTTGTGCATATATCATCTGGATTTTCATTAATTCATGATTTTTCACTCATTTTCACTTATTTTTTTATTCTAATTGAAGTTTTTAATAGCCTTTGTGATTTTACAATAATCTAAATGATTTAAATTCTTTAAACATCATTCCAATTTGATTAATTTTGGTTTCAAATTGATTTTCAAGTTAAAATGCCACTTTTAATTTTATTTAAATTATGAATGATATGATTGAATTCGAATTAGATGTTAATTCATTTCCGATTGATTTTCCATGATATTGGAATCTTCCAATTTTGAATCTCATGATCATTTTATTGATATTTGGCTAAAAATCAATTTACTTTGCTTAATTCTGAATTAAATGCCATTTAATTATTGTTTGTTGTTGTTTGATATGCTTTGGATTGAATTTGGATATTGATTTATTTTCTTGTGATGCTTGATGATCTTGAGATCTTTTAATTCATATATATGATCAATTTTTGCTTAAACATTGATTTTCATTTTATTTTTCACTTGATTTTTCAATTAAATGTCATTTAATTTATTTTCCATGTCGTTTGGATGATTAAGTGTGAATCAAGAGGTAAATTGAGCCTAAATTATTCGCTAGCATGATTTTAGGTGCTCTCGATCATTCTTATGACATTTTCATAATTCAAATCATGTTTATTACATTTTTTACAAATGTTATCAACACATTTAATGGACCTTCACCCTTGATTCATGCTTGTATATAACATTAGATTGGTCAATTGTATTCTCATATCTTTCATTGTTACCTAACATTGATTATTTGTTTGTATTTTCTATTCATGCTTTTAGGCTAATGCTGCTTAAGACTAACCTTTCTTTTCCTGAGTGGAGTGGAAGGAATATTGTTTAACATCTTAATTTTTATATCATCAAAAATCTTATAAAATATAATAGGTCTCTATTTTATTTCCTTTTGCATGTATATCTTGCCATATTCTACATGTATCCTTGATTTCTCTCCTTTCCTTTTCCATGGGCCATTATTTATTTTTACACTTTGATATTATGCTTGCTTTGTTTTGCTATTATACCATACTTATTGCCATATTGTGTTATGTGATTTATTAATGCTTATAAATGTCCATATGTCTGCCTAGGTCAATTAATTAATTAAGATGGTATAATTAAACTTGAAACTCTAAAACAATAGATCTTTACCACCCAAACCTATCTCTGAAGGGTTTAACTAGCACTCATGCTATGGGTCAATTGAACCAAATTTCATAACCATTCGATGGTGACTCCATCTTGCAACCTTATATGGGTCTAGATCATTCCTTGAGTGAGCTCCTCAAGAAGACTGTCCTTTTGCTCTAAATAAGCCATTGGTGATATCTATTGTAAGTGTTACTCTAGGTCACGATGAAAGCCTTAGCCATAGTATTACAACCCCTAAATCATTTCCATATCTAAGATTTAAGGACTGAAACTTGTATAAAGAACATCTTTGGTTTGTAATGTATGTCACTTAAAAATTAGGATCGTTTACCATGATTTAAACATAATAACTAAGTTAAATTCTAGCTGGAAATATGATACAAATTATAGTTGGTTGCACACATGTTTCTAGCTATTGGACTATTTTAATTCAATATAGGAGTTAATGTCACTTTGATTACTTCAAGATGCAAGTACTCAAGTCTTTGATTGTTGGAAATTAGTGGAATTAGATTTTCATATGCATGAAACTTAATTAGACCATGTTACCTTATTAATTAATATTGAGCAAGTTTGAGTCAAAGATAATTAAGCATAATCATGAGTTTAATGAGGTAAATTAATGCTTTAGACTCCAAAAATGGAGTACATATGCATGCGAGTGTGCATATATAATTAACATGGAAAAGACAAATTGAAATTTATTATATTTGCCTAAGCTATGATGTAAATTTTGAAAATAATGAGTTTTACTTAAGGTAGTTATTTTATTATATACAAAAGCATGCATATGTGTAATGTGAGTATACATAATGCAAACTTGAATGGAATGTCGAGTTGCATTAAAGGACAGTAATTAGCTCAATTTATGATGAACCTTACATGATTATATGCCTAATTAAATGCTAGGATAACTATGATTTGATGCTAAATTGAATTTTTCTTTATGTATGCATGATCATTTAAAATTAATGTAAGAGTACCTTAGAGTATTTAAGATTTAATTATGAAGTTTTTAGACATAATTTTAGCCTAAAAATGAATAAACACTACATGCATTGTACACTAACTAGACCATTCAAGTTAATTTCACTTCTTATAGTTATGTATGATGCCAACCTATGATGGAATCTTAAATCTAATAATTACTTTTAAGGCATGTAATATTAGATTAAATAAATTGTTGTGTCATATCCACCTTAATTATTATTATCATAATTACAGATAATTACATCAAGTTATATTTTTGATTTTAGCAACTAAATTATTGGTATACTTAGCAATTAGTACTAAATAAATTTTTGATTTTAGCAACTAAATAAAATTAATACTAGAATTATTTTCTTAGATACATAGATATCTATTTTGTTGGTATTGCATGAAGGTATAACTATAATTTATAAAGGAATAATTACGTAGGATATAAATATATTTTTGTATAATTAAATAAGTAATAAATTAGACTAGAGTATAAGATTAATATTTAAATGATTTACTAATCTATTAAATAGGTATACAAATTAGGAATAGATAATGTTACAAGAGTTTAATAAAATAAAGTTAATAAACTAGATAGAATTATATTAATGGATTGTTCAATATAATTTAATGAATTTATAACTAACACTAATTCATTATATTAATTTACATTAATGTTGAAAAAAAGGAAGAAATAAATAAAGAAGGGACAAATTGTTGCCATAGGATTTTACATTAGCTGTAGATAAATTATATGTATGGTGGTGGATTTGGTGGATTTCTTTTAATAAAAAAAGAAGAGAGAATCAACTGGAAGAGGCACAAAGGTTGGTTGGTGTTTGATAGATGAACTAGATTAAAAATTATTAAGAGGGTTATTGAATGAGTGATCGGTTGTCACTTCCGTCAAATTAATTCCTTACAAACCATACGTTGGAATTATGATTTTATAGCAAGGGAAGTAAAGGTCGAATCCTACAAAGACAGTTTCAACTCACTTAATTCTTTGCGTTTAAAAATAAACGAGGTGAATTATAAAGTAATTAAAACAAACGAAGAAACAAATAAAATAAATTTGAGAAAATCAATGAAAAGTAATTCTCCCAACCGAAAGCATCAAGTATTCATTAATTGAATATGATCACTGATTCAATAATAGTTCAAAGGCAATAATGGCACTAAGCCAATTATAGTTTACCGAGTAAATCTCGTATGCCTCAATCTTCCTTTATTTGTAAGATGCCATGAAACAAGCTCTATGAAACGCCTCTAATCCCATGATAGACAAGGTGGAAATAGATTCTCATAAGTTATCCTGAAATTGCATTAGGAATTAGGAAGACCCGACTCTAGTTAACAGTCGCGACCCAGCATCCCTCATGTTCAAACTAGATCCTCTAACTCACAGAAGTACTACTGCATGCCGTAACAAGGATAGCATCTTACTTTACCACTTCAGCAAGTCAAGTGACTTTTCTGTATCAAACAACCCGCTTAGCTATATGCTAGAACTTAGAGACATGCAACAAGTCTTATTTACATGCACTAAGAACAACAATGATTCTATGCGACTCAGAGTTAAAGATAATAGTGCTTTGCCAATGGAATTAAGATCATTTAGATCTCACATAATCATAACGAATAACTTGAATTGCTTCCAATTAGGAAAAACAATCACCTAGCCTTGCATTATTGGTGAAATAAACATAAAATAAAACTAAAAGAAATAAAAACTTGAATTAAAAATAAAAAGGAATGAACAATAAAAACCAACTAAAGCTAGGAATAAGAAAATTTGAACTACTAAATTAAGAACCCCCTTCTATATAGGAACATGCTCTTATTTATAGAAGGAAAAAATAATAAAACTAATAAAAATAAATAATTAATAATCCTAATCTTCAGATAAAAGAGTTTGAATTGTTCTTAATCACATTTTCATTCAACTCTAGGAGACTAAGTCTAAGTAAAACTCATCCTCATCACATCTCCAAAACTAGCTAAGTGTTGTCGTTTTGGTGTCTCTTGTGCCCGCAAGCCTCATCAACTTCAGCTCACAAGAGTTTGAGTTCGACTCAACTTCTTCTTCCTTCAGCTCTCCAAAATATAGCTCTAACAGATCATTTTACCCAGTCTTATGCCCGTAAGCAGTGTCCCGAAACTCTAAAATCCAAATAGGCTTTAAAAACTCCCATTTAAGCACGTTTTCCTAAAACTCATCATTTTGACGTGCAAGATACAAAATGTACACAAGTCAACCATTCTAACAATTAAACTATGCTACAATGGGTGGTTTGTGGGCATAAAACATGACATTTTGATGCTCGATCAAATACCCTCACACTTATCCAATGCTTGCCCTCAAGCATTCTTATGCCCATAACACTATCTCACTTATGCCCACAACCGAACCATTCCTTAAACAAAACAGATAGCAAAATGAAATTAACACCATTCCCTAAGTTTTCTAATAAGACCATTCATCAAGAACATTTAACCAACCAGTAATTTCAACACAAATTCAAAGAGTCAGCCATAAAAAATCATTGTTTTTCCATTTTATTCAAACTAAGTTCATAAGTAGTTGGTAAAAAGAACTTGTTTCATCTTGCTAAGCATCCATTGCCCAACCTGCATTTTCAACCAGTAAATTGCAAAATTCATACGTTAGGAATTGTTCAAATTGAGATCAATAACGGCGTAATAAAGGGGGATACTCTCCCTTTACCAACAACTCCATCCGTAAATCAGCTTAAGGAAAACTAGGCCTGATCCACCTAGTTTCAATCAGCAAAGGTATAAAATACAATTCCTGTTCTAAGTGTCATTGTGCGAACTGAAAAATAGCCTACAAGAGTGTAAAGTTATTCCTACATTGGCTGCTCCATACACAAGCCGCTTAAAGGGCTATGAGTGTCATACCATACACAACTGGCTAAATGTAGGTATTAAACACTTATGTTCTTCTTTCCTTCTGATTTTTTCCTCTTTTTTCTTTTTTTTAGTATAACCAATTTATTAGATAAGGAATTTTAGTAAAACAAAAACTAGATTTCCACAGACCAACATAATTATTATTCCAGGTAAAGCGTAGCAACAACTTTTGCAGGCAAACACTAAGAATTCAGTCAATTTTGTTGAAAGTTTAAATGAACCATCAAAATAGAACATACCAAGAAAAACTAGAAAACAACATCAATTCCATTAGCATAATGTTTTGAAAGAGGTTGGTCAAATACAGGCATATAAGAAAAATAGAATAAAATAAGGCATAAAACAAGGATAAATGTGGTAGCAATTTATAAAAATTTAATCAAGACCTGTCAAAAGATCGAAAACTTGAAAAATTTAATCCACAAGCAAGTAACAACAATAGAGAAATAATCCAGTAGCAGAACAGCAACCAAAACATCCCCCCCACACTTAAGACACATTATCCCAATGTAGGCATAGTAGCACAAAAAACAGGCAGTAGCAATGGATAAATGAAAAATAGAAAAGTTTAGAACATTGCCTGGTGGGGAATTTGTACTGCGTATTGCACTTCTCATTGTTTTATCTCAAATGAATGGCGAAGCTCACTAATCTCTACATCAAGCTCGTCCAGGCATAGGAGAATATACCGTATGGACTCCTCCAAAATTGTTATCAATTTCTCAAGTTGCTTGTGGAGGGCACTGATTTCTTTCATAACAGTAGCATCGGTAGGACCTGCTGTTGGGGGTGGTGGTATAGGCACAGGAGAAGCTCCTGTGACCTTCTTTGTCTTCCTGAAAACTCTTTCTCTTATGGCCATAATTGGCCCCAGTGTACAGAATTGAAAGCCAGGCTCACCCTCTTTCTTTTACAATAGACCCATCTTATCTAGTGTAAAAACATCCAAAGGCACAAAATCGACTGCCTTATGAAGATTATGGTGGGCAGGATCAAATACCTGTAACTGGATGGCAAGATGAGTGATGATATGGCCAAGGATTTTAGAACTGGCGATAGTGGCTCTGAACTGGGCAGCGATGAAACAACCAAGATTTACTGTCTTCTTATGCACAAGGCAATCCAGTAGAAACAGCTCCACTCGAGTTATGATTCCAAGTGAATCATTGCAACAAGACAAGCTGTACATGATAAGATGGTGTTGATAGGTCAAAGAACTATAAAAAAAGTAGCTGTTCTTGGCAGAGGCTGGATCATATCTCTTAGTTGAGGCAGGGGCATAATGTTCCCAAAGAGCGTCGGCATCAAACTCTGTCGGTAAATCACAATATCCCTCAACGTAGTCATCTGTAACTTCATCAATCAATCCTATCGTCAGATTAAATTCATTGGTTGAGAAGGAAAATAATTTACCCATTAACCGAATTGTATGACTTCAAGGTTGTCCAATCTGATGAGCTTTTCCTTGTCCAATTTATATGTGCTATAGAACTCATAGACAAGCTCATAAAATACTGAACAACTGATCTGGAAATACCTCTCCCACACTATCGCTCTAATGTGTCTGAACACTGGCAGCTGCAACTTCTTAATAGCAAAAGGGTCAAGCAATTTACCTTGTACCACTCTCAAGTTCACAACCTTTACAAATATCTCCTTATCCTCTTTAGAGAATTTTAAATTTCCATTAAGCTTGAACAGGGGAGGGGGAAGAGTTCCTCTTAATCTTTTTGCTCTGGCTCTTATGGGCATAACATCCTTGGATGTTACAGCAGCAGCTCCCCTGTTCACACTTTCAGGTTCCTTACCCGACTCTTCTTCTTCTGGCCCTGTCGACTGTTTTTGTGCTGGACTGTTGGATTCTTTGTCTCTCTCATCCTCTTGATATGCTTCCAATTCTGTGGTCATGGCTTCAATAAGCTTTTTTCCCAAAGCATCAGTGCCATCATCTACAACTTTTAGTAGCAGCCATGATTTCTGAAATTGACATGCAACCGGTGGGTTTCTTCTGGTATAAACCTTGAGGCCGGTGACTTCGGTGTCTATAGTGGGCTTGGGTGGCAGTATGAATAGGTTTGGTCTCTTCATGGGTGGCGCGTTATCCTCCACTTCAATTGGGTCTTTGCCACCTCTTCATTTTTTAGATTTGGATCCACTGTCATATGAAGTAGCTCTTATGTTCACCATGGTGGAAAGAAATCATGAGCTGAAAATGGGGGAAGAAAAGAAAATGAAATTAGGTTAAAGATGGGAAGAGTATACTCGATAGAATAAAAAGAGGGAAAGAGTTCTAAGTGAAGTGAAATCCCTAAGTTTCCACTTTTATTTGAAGTCAAATTCCCTTTTCACGCCAATCAAGAAAATAAAATTAACACATCTGTAAAATTTTCCCCTAAGTGAAAGGTAAAAATGCCTTTTAATTGAAGTAACCAAAAAGAAACAAATTACTACCTATGAAATGCCTTATGGGCATAACGCACATTAAAAATGCAAAAAGAAATAAAACAAAACAAAACAAAAGCTTGCGAAACACCTTATGAGCATAACGCTATAAAATAAACAAAATGAATGAAAACCTATGAGATGCCTTATGGGCATAACACGCATCCTAAAAACAGAAACAAATAAATAAATAGAAATAGAAAAAATTAGTTCTGGTTTTTAAAGTCCTAGCTTGACATCCTGCTCATTATACTCATCTATAGGTGATGTCAACATGATCTCACATGTTGAATGAGTGTCAAATCCCTCATAGAATGCCTTGAGACGATGGCCATTAACCTTAAAGTGCTTTTTCGAATCGAGGCTCCGAATTTTGATTGCATCATGGGACAAAATCTTTTGAACCATGAAAAGTCCTATCCATTTCATCCTCAATTTTCCTGGAAATAAATTCAATCTAGAATTATAAAGCAACACCTTCTACCCTACATGAAATTCTTTATGCCAAATATTTCTATCATGGAGCTGTTGTGCCTTATCCTTGTAGCTCCCTGTATGGTCATAAGCATTGGTCTGTATCTCCTCCAATTCCTGCAATTGTAATTTCTTGTTGAGTCCTACATCATCCAAATACATGTTAGACTGTTTCACTGCCCAGTATGTACGATGTTCAAGCTCTACAGGCATATGACATGGTTTCCCATACACAAGCCAAAAGGGTGACATTCCCAGTAGGGTATTATATGCCGACCGGTATGCCCACAAGGCATCATCTAGTAACTTCAACCTGACCATTCCTTTACGGATGATATGTTGTGGTCATACGATGATTAACACCATACTTTTGAAACAAAGCAGCTACTTCTTTATTGTAAAAGTGAGTCCCAATGTAAACGTTTCCAAATGAAGGTGGGAAGGGTCCCATAAAGTCCATATCCCAAACATCAAAAATTTCACAAATAAGGATTCCTTTTTGAAGCATCTCATATTTTCTTCCCAAGCTTCCAGACTTCTGGCATTTTACACATTGTTTACAGAATTGGTAGGCATCACGATGCAAGGTAGGCCAATATAGCCCACATTCCAGAATTTTCACGGCTGTCTTCTTATGCCCATAATGTCCTCCACAAGCACTGCTGTGGCACAAGTGTAAAATGAACTGGATTTCATTTTCAGGTATACACCTTTGAATGACCTGATCATCATAGTGTCTCCATAAGTACGGATCATCCTAAACATAATGTTTTGCCTGGTTCATAATCCTGTTCTTCTCATGTCTTGTAAGTTCATCAGGAAATCACTTGGACATTAAAAATTGACAATGTCAGCATACCAAGGTGATTTTGTAATTACACTTAAAGCAATCTCATTAGGGAATTCATTAAAGAAATCATCAGGTTTAATGTTGGGCAATCTACTCAAATTATCTGCAACCAAATTCTTGTATCCTTTCTTATCTCACAACTCTAAATCAAACTCCTGAAGCAAAAGGATCCATCGGATTAAACATGGTTTGGCCTCCTTCTTTTTTAACAAATATTTCATGGCTACATAATCAGAAAAAATCAACACTTTAGTTCTTAATAAATATGATTGAAATTTCTCTAATGCAAATACTACAGCATAAAGCTCTTTTTCTATCATAGAATAATTAAGCTAGGCATCATCTAGTATTTTGGAGGCATAGCTAATCACATGAGGATCCCTCCCATTTCGCTGCCCAAGTACCGCACCAACAGCAAAATTGTTGGCATCACACATAATCTTGAATGGTAAACTCCAATTGGACGGCTGCATAATGGGTGCTGAAATGAGTGCCTCCTTCAGTCAGTCAAAAGCTACCTTGCATGATTCATCAAAATTAAATTTAGCATCTTTTTACAACAATCTGCATAAGGGTTGTGCTACTTTAGAGAAATCCTTCACGAACCTCCTATAAAAACCTGCATGACCAAGAAAAGAATGAATCTCCCTCACAGTGGTGGGGTAAGGCAAAGATTTAATTATGTCAATTTTTGCTCGAGCAACTTCAATGCCTCTTTTTGAAACCACATGACCCAATATCAAACCTTGTTCAACAATAAAATGGTATTTCTTATAATTGATAACCATATTCTTCTTAATGCAATGCTGTAAAACTCTGGCTAAATTATCTAAACATTCATTAAATGAATTACCATAAACAGTAAAATCATCCATAAATGCCTCAATAATGTTTTCCATAAAATCTGAAAAAATACTTACCATGCAACGTTGGAAGGTTGCGGGCGCGTTACACAGCCCGAATGGCATCCTGTTGAACGCAAAGGTTCCAAATGGACATGTGAATGTCATCTTTTCCTGATCTTCTAGAGCAATAGGTATTTGGTAAAAACCCATGTAACTGTCAAGGAAACAATAATTAGTCTGACCTGCTAAACATTCTAACATCTGGTCAATAAAAGGTAGGGAAAATGATCTTTATGAGTTGCTAAATTTAATTCCCTATAGTCAATACAAACCTTCCACCCATTTTGGACACAAGTGGGAACCATTTCTCTTTCCTCATTATGGACTACTATTATGCCTATCTTTTTAGGCACAATATGCACTAGACTGACCCATTGGCTGTTAAAAATTGGGTATATCATTCCTGCATCTTGCAGCCTTAGGATCTCCTTTTTCACTACCTCTGTCATGGTTGGGTTTAGTCTATATTGGGCATCTCAAACTGACTTTTTATCAGGCTCCAGCAAAATTTTGTGCATACACGTGGATAAGCTTATGCCTTTAATGTCAGCTATAGTCCAACCAATTGCTTCCTTGAATTTTTTAAGAACTCCAACCAAGGTGTTCTCCTCTTCTTTACTCAATTTGTTGGAGATGATCATGGGCAGTATCTCTCCTTTCCCAAGGAAGGCATACTTCAAATGGCTTGGCAATGGCTTAAGCTCCAATTCGAGTGCCTGTAAGGTTGAACGAATCAATTTAGTGTAAGGATTATTCAAATAAAAATTTTTGTTTAATCTTAGGCTCTCTATTTAATTCATCAATGGCCTGCATCACTTCATCTTTCAAAGATAGCATCTCCTTATAATCTTTGGCATTGTTGAGTGTTATTCCAAGTTTGTCTTCTCTATGTAATTCAAAAACTTGTTGTACACATGGCTCGATTATGCCCCTAGCATAGGCGACGCTGAAGACTTTTGGAGGGTACTTCATAGCATCATACATGTTGAATTTTATCACTTCTCCATTAAATTCCATGGTCAATGTCCCCTCATGGACATCAATCTTTGTTCGAGTGATTGTTAGGAAAGGTCTCCCTAACAAGAGATCGGATGACTTTGGGGAAGTCTTGTTGTCCATCTGCATGACATAAAAATCTGCAGGAAAAATTAATTCGTTAACTTTCACAAGCACATCCTCTAAAACACTGATTGGGTATATGGTTGACCTATTTATCAATTGAATCATAACACATGTCTCTTTCAATGGACCTACATTCAAAGATTCATACACACTTGCAAGCATAATGTTAATTAAGGCTCCTAAATCACACATGGCATGTCTTATGCCCATATCATTGATCATAATAAGGATTGTTAAAACTCCCTTATCTTTGTATTTTGGTGGCACTTTCCTCTGAATTACTACCAAAACAGTTTCACTCATATTCACCTGTTGAAAGCCAATTAATTTACGTTTATTGGTGCATGAGTCTTTGAGAAATTTGGCATACCTAGGTACTTGTCTTATGGCCTCAAGCAACGAAATATTGACCTGAACCTTGCAGAAGATCTTTAAGATTTCCTTCTGCTCCTTTTCTTATTTGGTCTTTTCCAATCACTCAAGAAATGGGCAATGATTAATCACAGGCTGGATTGCTTTCTCATGGTCTTTGGCTTTTTCCTCTTGCTCTTCTTTCTCTCCCTCCTTGCTACCATCAATTTCCAGCTCCTTCTCCTCGTGAGTTTTTGGCTTTTTTCCAGCTGCTTCAGGAAGTGTTCGGCCACTCCTCAGTGTCACAGCATTGACACTCTCTCTTAGGTTAACTTCTACCTATGATGGAGGTTTTTCTTATGACTCAATTCTGCTCAAATTGTAGCCATCTGAGACATCTAATTCTCTATATTCTTTATCCTGGTGTTCGTATTTTGTTAATTTTAAGTCACAGTTTGCTGAAATTGCTAAACATCCTGCTGAAAAGCATGAACATTAGTTACCAAAATTTTCACAACATCTTCTAGAGACATACCTAGAGGCTTTTATTGGTTTGACTTCTGCTAGAAATTTGACTGTTGATTGCCATAATGCAGGTTGGGATGGTCTCGCTAACATGGGTTGTACGTCTTAGAAAATGGGTCATATTTCCTCTAGGGTGGTCCTGGAAATCCCCCAACAGCTTTCGCTTGCTCCTTGGTTCTCTCTTCTTGAACTGAGGGACATTGATCAGTCGCATGATCGGTTTGGGTACAGATCCCACAAGCCCTGGCTGGTTTCATGTTAGTCGCAAGTTCCTGCACAATAGATGTGAGCTATTTAATTTGATTTTCAAGACCGGAAATATTTACCTCATGGACCTTCTCAAGCTGTGCTCTTTCGGTGCTAAAAGATTGGGCATTAGTAGCCATTATGTCAATCAGATTACGAGCTTCCTGAGGTGTCTTGTTCACTATAGCTCCACCACTCGCAGCATCCATCATTTTCCTTTCTATTGGTAATAATCCCTTATAAAAATATTGTATCAGGTTCTGCTTTGTGATCCTGTGTTGTGGGCACGACGCACATATTCTTTTGAAATGTTCCCAATAGTCATGAAGATTCTCCATGTCTTTCTGTCGAATGGAACATATATCTCGCTTGATCTGGGCAGCTCTTTTGGCTAGGAAAAATTTATCCAGAAATAATCTAGCCATCTCATTCCATGTTGTGACAGTTCCTGAGGGCATATAGTAGAGCCAATCTTTGGCAGCATCTGTAAAAGAAAAGGGAAAAGCTCTAAGTTTAATATGTTCAAGATTTACACCTTGCGGCTTCATCCCTGTACAAACAATATGAAATTCTTTCAGGTGTTTGTATGGATCTTCATTCTCCAGACCCCTGAAAGTTAGCAGTGGTTGTATGAGTCCAAATTTGAGCTCAAGGGGTCCTATTATGTCCTCATAAGTGATACAGAGTGGGGACTAGTGTGAGCGTACGTATCCGTTTCTCGGCTTTTCCCAGTTTTACAGGTTTTAACTTTTGAGAAAAACGGGGTGTGGAGTCGCCACCTAGTTTGTTTCTATTAACCCAATTGAATTAATTTTGAAAACTAGGAAATAAAACCTTGGTTT
>CANYBF010548737.1:0-31177 GCA_948192965.1 Dalechampia spathulata | reverse complement strand
ATTTTTATAGTTATTAATTTATAAATTAAGATTAATTAGTATTAATATTTTTAAACTATGCTGATTTATATTTTATTAAGTCCTGAAGTATTTAATTAAGCTAAGTTTGGTTAATTATAATTGGTGAGAAGACTATAAATCTGTGATTTAATTATTATGTTCTCTTAGTTAATAATAAGAAATGTATTGCTAGAATTAATCATCATATGATTATTTTCTCAATTAAATTCTTTATTAGTTTATTTATGAATTAAGATTATTTATTACTACTATTATTAAATGTTTTATTGAATGCTAAAGTATTTAATATATATATATTTGAATTATAAATTATGATTTATATGAGATTGGTAGTTACATTATCTTATTTCATAAAATGGGTTAGATTATTTTTTTTCATGATAATAAATATATATTAATTAGTGAGCCTGAAGGTGTTAATAATTGGATTTGAGTAATATTGATTAATTAAGAATTTTATAGATATAAAATTTTCTTGGAAACATAAATGATAGTTTATGAACATGTGTCATAATTAAAGAAAAATGAAACCTTTCATGATTTAATTATTTTAGAAATTTAAGGATAATATTTATGTGGTGAATATTAATATTACTTGATGTTTATTCTACTATTATTTATAATTGGTGTAAATTATATGATTGATGTGGTTGATAAATGAATGAAATCCTTTTATTATTATTACTAAGCATGTATATATATATATATAATTACAGGACCTACAGAGGAGCCTGTTCACGTGTCCCTGAGACGCGTTGATAAGGGTAAAGCTCCTGCAGGTCAATGCTATATACTCGACTTAAATAAATAAGTCTGAAATAAAATCACACATGCACTGCATAATAAATCAATAAGTTGTATGCCCTGAGAAATATTATGACATTTATTTAAATAGTCCTATGCATCATATCATATAAATCATGTTCATCATTAAATAATGCATTGGCATTTCATAACATCACTTCATGGTGTCATAAGAACGGAAAAGTGAGGTTATTGTGATATGATGAGATGGGATATGTATTGAGATATTTATAGGGAAGCTGAGTACAGTCGCTTTCCGTATGCTGAGTTCAGTCGCGTATGTTGGTCCAAAACATCGAATGCTGAGTACAGTCGCATTAAAAAAAATATGATGATTAAAATATGATTGTTGAATTGAGATATGACAGTGAAAAACAGATTGATTGAGAGAGAGTGCAAACATCGCATTCTCATAAATTCATTCCATATCTGCATGCATTCATATTAAACTGATATGGGATATTTTGGTTATGGAAATATATGAATTATTCGTGATGCTATAAATAAAATTCAGTGGTGAATCCAGATACTATGAAATGGTGAGATGAAAATTCTGGAATCTTATACGTACGAAATTACTTACACCGGAATTTATTTTGTACGCTGCTTTATAGAAATATCATTGGCATTTGATTATATACTTTCAATTGGTATAAATGATATTATTATTTGTTGCATTCATTTATTTAGCGCCGCTGAGTTTTACTCAGCATTTATCATTTGATGAACGCAAATCTGAGCACTTTAGAGATGAGACGGGGTTAGAGGTACTTGTTGGCAGTGAGGCGCACGACTCCTACTGATTTTGCTAGTGTTGCCCGGGACTTTCTTAGACGGACTCCTGCGGGCATTGTGTATGCTGTCTTTGCTTCTTTTATTTTTGGCAGTAATGTTAGTTGTGTTATTTTAATTTCTTCTTGATGATAGCACTGGGATAACTATAATCTAGTATATATTTGTTTTCTACTGCATGCTATAGTTATCTCGGTGTTGGATTTATTTTCTTAGCATGTGTTTAAATTAATTAGATTGGAAAATTTTTATTGGCATGTTTGAGACATCTTGAATTATTGCATTATGATTTGATTGTTCTCCCTTGTGATGAAATTCTGGAACTCGAGGGAAGAGTTATAGGATTTCATTACGGGACATGTCTCTACTTGGAAGTGTGACAATGTTGATGGTTGGGTGCTTTTCATGAAAGTACTTGTGTTGAGAAGTTATAAATATATGATGTTGGTTTGACTCTTGCTGTTTTGTTTGAAATGGATTGAGTTTTTGAATTGACGGAAGGGATTTAGAATGCTTGAGGGCAAGCATCGAGTAAGTGTGGGGGTATATGATTGAGCACTAAAATGCATATTTTTTATATATAAAATGGTCCATTTTAGATTAAGAAAGTAGGAAAGTAACTCATATGAGCTATGACTACTAAGTCTAAAGAATCCAAAGAAGAAGAGAGAAAAAGAGTCCAGTCAAGAAGAAGAAGAAGTTAGAACAGTACCATAATAGTATAACATTGAAGTGGAAACATAAATTGGACCTAGAGATGGAAGAATAAAGGAGGCTAAACCAAACTTGGAGCAATAGTCAAAGAAGTCTTAATAGTTTGGCCATGTCCGAAAAGAACAAAGGGTATGCTATCGCTGCCAATTTCAAAATTGAAGGGCAATTTGAAGTTTGAAAAGAAAGAAAAGAAACACTTCAACAGAATAGTAAATCTCATACTTATCCAAGGTAAGTCTATCGATTGTTCTGTTATTGAAAAACTAAAGTTGAACTATGCTAAATTCATCGAGGGAACTATTTGGCAAAGGTTTTTTGAAATTAACTGTCTAGTTTTTTATGAACTAATCTATGAGTTCTATAGCACTAATCTATGAGTTCTATAGCACTTTTATCTTGGATAAGCAAAAGCTTATGACTTTGGATAATGCTAATGTTATCAAATTTTGGCTATTAGGTAAATAGTTTTCATTCTCCATTAATGAGTTTAATCTGGCTTTAAGAATTCTTATTGAAATATCTGATGACTATGTCGATGCATTCTGTGACATCCTTGAAGATTTTGATGTTGAAGTAATATAAGAGGAGTATACACTTGTTATGTCATAAAAATATGACCTTGCTGCAGCTAAACACTCATACTTGCATAAGCTACTTGTGTATTGCTTTTCTTGTAGAAATAAATCATTAGGCATTATCATGAGAGTTAAGTTATTCTTCTTATGGTGTATATTAGAGGGAAAATAGATTAAATTTGGATGTTTTATGGAAGTATAAATCAAGATAATAATTACAGCATCTAAGCGGCTTATTTTGGGACATATCATGACATATTTGGCCATTCGGTTGTGGGTGGGGCTTTCACTATGACCCGAAGTGAGGCTTGTAATGTATGGACTGGGGCCTCACTTGGAGCTAAAATGCAGTCTTCTCGAGGGGCTACCTCAAGGAATGAGATCATAACATGAGTGCTAAGTCAAACCCTTCAAAGATGGGTTTGGATGGTGAAGATCTATTCACTCAGAGTTTCAAGTTCATTTATACCATTTTAGTTCAATTATACCATTCTATTATAAAGGATTTTCAATGATACAAAAATTTGAGATGTTAAGCAATATCTCTTCCACTCAGGAAAATGCCTAGGGCAGCATGAGCTAAAAATATGCACAAACGAAAAATGCAAAATAGATAAAAATTATTAAGAAATAAATAAAATTTGAGACTAGAATAATCAATTTTATAATGACAACAATCATAAAAATATAATAATAAACACGAGTCGGATCATGAAAATCATGAAGAAAGTAATCAATTTTAGGCTACATCGATTAATAACATAATCAAACTTTTCTAAGATCACATGTAGCATCAATTAGAAAAAAATCAACATCCAATTAAGCTAATCATGTAAAGTGATAAAGAAATCACAATTAAAATGGCATTAATTAAGAAAATAAGAAAATTAGATGATTTAATGGCAAAATCAAGTGAATTGATCACAGGATAATGAATTGAAGGACTCCAATATCATTAAAATGTCAATTAGAGATGGTAAACACTTCCAATCAAAGTCAATCACATCCATAGCAATGAATCAACAAATTAATAAGCATTTAACTTGAAAAATTAATTTTAAAGCCAAAATTAATGATGTAGGATCAATGTATGGCAATTTCATATCATTAGGGTTACTATGAAACCACTAATGCTACTGAAAACTTTGATAGGCACCAAAAACAAGCAAAACGAGTGAAAAAAAAATGAAAAACTTATATTTCTGGAAAATCTAGAAACTATGTATGCCATACATAAATGGATGTGTGCCACATATAGTGTATTATGCATAACATATAGCATGTAGAAAATGAGGAAAAATACATTTTTAGGTAAAAACATGAATCAAATCACAAATCTAGGAAAATATGTTACTATCATATATCATTCAAGCTACGAGAAAGGTATGAATGCTACTACTACATTCATGATTGAGGCCAATCAATGAAAAACAAAGCAAAAATCACAAACCCACCATGAAATCAATATAAAATGAGAAGAAGAATAGGAATTCTATACTCATTAAAGTAGGATTAGCTTCCAACTTGATTCCAAAATATGATTAGGGATTTAAGAGAGAATTAATTTATCACTAACTTTAGATTAATTACTTAATTAAGTGAGTAATCAATTTGGCAGAGTTTGGGTGTAATTAATTAATTTTAGACCTCTTTTCCATAAATACAAGGCATATATTTATAATTGAGGGTAATGGGTTTCCAAGAAATCCATAAACAATATGGGATTCTGGAAAATTATACATGATATGTATAGCATATAGTGCTATATGCATAATATATAACCCAGAAAAAGGCTATATGCATGACATGTAGTAGTATATGCCTAACATGATGCAAAAATGACCTATGTGCATTACCCAATATAAGTGCATTAGGATGTGTGCTATATGTCAAACAAGTATCATTTGAGGCATAAATGCATGGTGATATATGAAGCATATTAGATTTGCATAGGAAAAGGTTATGCACCATACGTATGCCCACTAATCATACATAACATAGTGCATTATATGCTTTGCATATCATGAAATGCATGCTACGTGCTCCACTGATCGGTTGTCACTTCCGTCAAATTAATTCCTTAGAAGCCATACGTTGGAATTATGATTTTTATAGTAGTGGAAGTAAGGGTTGAATCCCACAGAGACAGCTCTAACTCACTTAATTCTTTGCGTTTAAAAATAAATGAGGTGAATCGAAATGTAATTAAAACAAACAAAGAAATAAATAAAATAAATTTGAGAAAATCAAATAAAAGTAATTCTCCCAATCGAAAGCATCAAGTATTCATTAATTGAATATGATCACTGATTTAATAATAGTCCAAAGGCAATTAATGGCACTAAGCCAGTTATAGTTTGCTGAGAAAGTCTTTCACACCCCAATCTTCCCTTATTTGTAAGACGCCATAAAACAAGATCTATGAAATGCCTCTAATCCCAGGATAGACAAGGTGGAAATAGATTCTCACTAAGTCACCCTAAAATTACATTAGGAATTAGGAAGACCATACTCTAGTTAATAGTTACGACCCAGCATCCTTCGTGCTAAAACTACATCCTCTAACCCACAAGAAGTACTACCGCATGTCACAACAAGGATAGCATCCTGCTTTACTGCTTTACCCCTCCAGCAAGTTGAGTGACTTTTTCGTATCAAATAACCTGCTTAGCTATATGCTAGAACTTAGAAACATGCAACAAGCCTTATTTACATGCACTAGGTACAACAATGGTTCTATGTGACTCAAAATTAGAGATAATAGTGCTTTGCCAATGAAATTAAGATCATTTAGATCTCATATAATCATTAACGAATAACTTGAATTGCTTCCAATTGGGAAAAACAATTGTGTAGCCTTGCATCATTGGTGAAATAAACATAAAATAAAAATAAAGAAAATAAAAACTCGAATTAACTAGGAACAATAGAACTAAACTAAAACCAATATTCCGAACTAAAAGTTATGAACCCTCTCTACATGGGAACATGTTCCTATTTATAGAAGGCAAAATAAAATAATTAAACTAATAAAAATAAATAATTAATAATCCTAATCTTTAGATAAAAGGTTTTGAATTGTTCCCAATTACTTTTTCATTTAACTCTAGGAGATTAAGTCTAAGTAAAACTCGTCCTCGTCCAATCTCCAAAACTGGCCAAGTGTTGTTGTTTTGGTGTCTCTTATGCCTATAAGCCTTATCAGCTTCCAACTCGCAGGTGTTTAAGTTTGACTCAACTTATTCTTCCTTCAGCTTCTAAAATGCAGCTTTGATAGGTTGTTTTGCCCAGTCTTATGCCCGCAAGTGGTGTCCTAAAACTCCAAAATCCAAATAAGCTTTAAAAACTCTCATTTAAGCACGTTTTCCTAAAACTCACTGTTTTGATCTGCAAAATACAAAATGTATACAAGTCAACCATTATAATAATTAAACTATGCTAAAATGGGGGGTTTATGGGCATAAAACATGACATTTTAAGGCTCGATCAAATACCCCCACATTTGTCTAATGCTTGTTCTCAAGCATTCTTATGCCCATAACACTATCTCACCTATGCCCACAATAGAGCCTTCCTTCAAACAAAATAGGTAGCAAAATGAAATTAACAGCATTTCCTAATTTTTTTAGCAAGACCATCCATCAAGAACATTTAACCAACCAGTAATTTTAACACAAATCTAAAGAGTCAACCATAAAAAATCATTTCTTTGCCATTTTATTCAAACTAAGTTCATAAGTAGTCGGGAAAAAGAACTTGTTTCATCTTGCTAAGCATCCATTGCCCAACCTGCATTTTCAACCATAAATTGCAAAATTCATAAGTCATGAATTGTTTAATTTGAGATCATAAACGGCCCAATTAAGGGGGATACTCTCCCTTTGCCAACGACTCCATTCATAAATCAGCTTAAGGAAAACTAAGCCTGATCCACCTAGCTCTTATCAATAAAGGTATAAAATAAATTCTTGTTTAAAGTGTTATTGTATGAACTAAAAATGGCCTACAAGAGGGTAGAGTTCTCCCTAAATTAGCTACTTCATACATAAGCCACTTAAGGGGCTATGAGTGTCGTACCACACACAACCGCCCAAATGTAGGTTTTTAACATTTATGTTTTTCCTTTTTTGTTTTCTTTATTTTTAAAATGAAATTGTTAGACAAGGAATTTGAGCAAAACAAAAATGAGATTTCAGATTACCAACATAATTTTTATTCCAAGCAAAGTACAACAATAACTTTTGTAGGTAAACACCAAGGATTTAGTGAATTTTACTGGAAGTTTAAATGAACTATCAAAATAGAACATGCAAAGAAAAACTAGAAAACAACATCAATTCCATCAGCACAATGTTTTGAAAGATGTTTGGTCAATATACAAGCATATGAGGAAAATAAAGTAGAATATAAGGCATAAAACAAGGATAAATGTGGCAGCAATTTGCAAAAATTTTAAATAAGACCTGTCAAAGACCAAAAATCTGAAAAAATTTAACCACAAGTAGACAAGCAACAATAGAAAAGTAATGCAGCAACAGAATAGTAACCAAAACATCCCCCTCACACTTAAAGACATATTATTTCAATGTGGGCATAGCAGCATAAAAACATGCATCAGCATTCAACAATTGAAAAATAGAAAGCAAGAACATTGCCTGGTGGGGAATTTATGTTGCGTAGTGCTCATCTCATTGCTGCATCTCGAATGAATGGTGAAACTTGCCAATCTCTGAATCAAGCTCATCCACGTGCAAGAGAATCTACCGCATGGACTCCTCCAAAGTTGCTGTCGATTTCTCAAGTTGCTTGTGGAGGGAATTAAGTTCTATCATAACAGCAGCATCGATGGGACCTGCTGTTGGTGTTAGTGGTATGGACATAGAAGAAGCTCCTGTGACCGATTTACTCTTCCTGAAGACCCTTTCCCTTATGGCCACAATCGGCCCTGGTGTGCAGAATTTAAAGCCAAGCTCACCCTCTTTCTTTTGTAATAAACTCATCTCATTCAGAGTAAAAATGTCCAAGGGGACTAGATCAACTGCCTTATGAAGATTATGATGGGCAGGATCGAATACCTGAAGTTAGATGGCAAAATGAATGATGATATGGCCAAGGATAAGCCTCTTGGAACTGGCGATAGCAGCTCTGAACTGGGTAGCGATGAAACAACCAAGATTTACCTGCTTTTTATGCATAATACAATCCAATAAGAATATCTCCACCAGAGTTATAATACCGGGTGAATCATTGTGGCAGGATAAGCTGTACATAATCAATCGATGCAAATAAGTCAAAGAACTATCAAACAAGTAGCTGTTTTTGGCAGATGCTAGATTATATCTCTTGGTCAAGGCAGGGGCATAATGTTCCCAAAGGCCGTCAACATCAAACTCTGCTGGTAAATCATAATATCCCTTAATATACTCATCTATAACCTCATCAATCAATCCCAGTGTCAGATTGAATTCATTGATTGAGAAGGAAAAGGATTTTCTCATTAACCGAAATTGAATGATTTCAAGGCTATCCAATCCAATGAGTTTTTCCTTGTCTAACTTGTATGTGCTATAGAACTCATAGACCAACTCGTAGAATACCGGGCATCTAATTTGGAAATACTTCTCCCAGACTCTCTCTTTGATATGTTCAAATATCGATAGCTGTAACTTGTTAATGGCAGAAGGGTCAATCGATTTACCTTACAACACTCATAAATTAATAACTTTGACGAACATCTCCTTATCTTCCTTAGAAAATTTCAAGTTTCCATTAAGCTTGGACAGCAGCAGCTCCTCTATTTTCACTTTCGGGTTCCTTACCCGACTCTTCTTCTTCTGGCCCTGTCAAGTGTTTCTGACCTGGACTGCTGGACTCTTTGTCTCTTTCATCATCCTGATATGATTCTGATTCAGTGGTCATGGCTTCAATAAGCTTTTCTCCCAAAGCATCAGTGCCTTCATCTACAACTTTGGGTGGCAGCCAAGATTTCTAGAATTATCGTGTGATCGGTGGGTTTCTTCCAGTCTAAACCTTAAGATCGGTGACTTCTGTGTCTACAGTGGACTTGGGTGGCGGCGTGAATGGATTTGGTCTTTTCATGGTTGGTGCGCCCTCCTCTATTTTGATTGGGTCTTTCCCAGCTCGTTGTTTTCTTGGATTTGGAACCACTGCCAGATGAAGCAGCTCTTGTATGCACCATGGTGAAAAGAAATCTTGAGCTGAAAATAGGGAAGAAGGAAAACAAAATTAGGTTTAAGTATAGGAAGAGTAGTCTCAGCAGAATAAAAAAGGAAGGAGTTCTAATTGAATTAAAATCCCTAAATGCCCAAAACACTTACGTTTTCCTACTTTTATTTTAACTCAAATTTGTTTTCCCGCCAATACCAAAAACAATTCAACCCATCTGTAAAATTTACCCTAAGGTGAAAGGTAACTCTTTTTAACTGAAGTAAGTAAAAAAGAAACAAATTAATACCTACGAAATACCTTATGGGCATGACATAAATTAAAAATGCAAAAGAAACAAAATAAAATAAAATAAAAGCTCGCGAAACACCTTATGGGCATAGCGTAATAAAAGAAAATTGTAAAATAAATAAATGAAAAATGGCGAGATTCCTTATGGGCATAACATATATCCTAAAAATGGAAACAAACAAATAAATACAAACAAAAAATTAGTTCTAGTTTTTAAAGTCCCAACTCGGCTTCCTGCTCATTCTACTCATCTATAGGTGATGTCAACATGATCTCACACGTTGAATGAGTGTCAAATCCCTCATAGAATGGCTTAAGATGATGGCCATTAACCTTAAACTGCTTTTTTGAATCGAGGCTTCGAATTTTGACTGCACCATGGGGAAAAATCTTTTGAACTATGAAAGATCCTATCCACTTCATCCTCAATTTCCCTGGAAATAAATTCAATCTAGAATTATAGAGCAACACCTTTTGCCTTACATGAAACTCTTTATGCCAAATCTTTCTATCATGGAGCTTCTGTGCCTTATCCTTGTAGCTCCCCATATGGTCATAAGCATTGGTCCGTATCTCCTTCAATTCCTGCAATTGTAATTTCCTATGGACTCTTACATCATCCAAAGACATGTTAGATTTTTTCACTACCCAGTATGTACGATGTTCAAGCTCTATAGGCATATGACATGGTTTCCCATACACAAGCCAAAAGGGTGATATTCCCAGTGGGGTCTTATATGTCGTCCGATATGCCCACAAGGCATCATCCAGTCACTTGCTCCAGTCCCTCCAATTGAGGCTGACTATCTTTTTGAGAATGGATTTGATCTCTCTATTTATAACTTTAGCCTGGCCATTCCCTTACAGATGATATGCTGTGGTCATAGGATGATTAACACCATATTTTTGAAACAAGGCAACTACTTCTTTATTGCAAAAGTGAGTCCCTCGATCATTAATAAATGCTTTAGGAACTCCAAACCTGCTAAACACATTGGATTTAATAAAGCTTATCACTGTTTTGGCATCCTTTGATTTTGTGGCCTTGGCTTCAACCCATTTTGAAACATAATCTACCAACACCAAAATGTAAACGCTCCCAAATGAAGGTGGAAATGGTCCTATTAGGAAAAACAATCACTTAGCTTTGCATTATAGGCGAAATAAACATAAAATAAAAATAAAGAAAATAAAAACTCGGATTAACTAAGAACAATAGAACTAAACTAAAACCAATATTCCAAACTGAAAGTTATGAACCCCCTCTACATAGGAACATGCTCCTATTTTTAGAAGGCAAAATAAAATAATTAAACTAATAAAAATAAATATTTAATAATCCTAATCTTCAGATAAAAGAGTTTGAATTATTCCCAATCACTTTTTCATCCAACTCTAGGAGATTAAGTCTAAGTAAAACTCGTCCTCGTCCAATCTCTAAAACTGGTCAAGTGTTGTAGTTTTGATGTCTCTTACGCCCATAAGCCTTATCAGCTTCTAGCTCATAGGTGTTTGAGTTCGACTCAACTTATTCTTCCTTCAGCTTCCAAAACGTAGCTCTGACAGGTCATTTCACCTAGTCTTATGCCTGCAAGCAATGTCCTAAAACTTCAAAATCCAAATAAGCTTTAAAAACTCCCATTTAAGCACGTTTTCCTAAAGCTCACAGTTTTAACCTGTAAAATACAAAATGTACATAAGTCAACCATTCTAATAATTAAACTATGCTAAAATGGGTGGTTTGTGGGCATAAAACATGACATTTTAAGGCTCGATCATCCACTTTCCACCAGTAAAATGTAACATACTCTGCATGTCCAAAGCACTTAGAGGGAGGCTAAAAGGCATGTGTGCAAATTGATATAGCAATCATGACATGTCATCATAATATGGAAATCATAGTGAATAGAAGATGACATATGCATGACATGTGAGAGATGACATGGCATAGGTATAACATATGAGAGATGATATTATATAGGCATGAAATATGAAAGATGATATAAGCATGACATGTGATAGATGACATGGCATAGGCATGATATGTGAAAGATGACATGATATATGCATGACATGTGAAAGATGATATGACATAAGCATGACATGTAAAAGTTAACATGCTATAGGCATGACATGTGAAATGATGGCATTGCATAGGTATGACATGGTATAGGCATGACATGTGAAGAATAATGACATGGTATAAACATGATATGTGAAATGACATAGTATAAGCATGACATGTAAAATGACAAGGCATAAGCATGAGATGTCAAAGAAGACATGACATAGCATACATCATTTAACAATGATAAAATAAGCATAGCAACATGAATGAAAATTAATAATGGCCCGAAGAAATGGATCAAGAGAGATAAGGGATACACAATTAAATAAAGCTAAATCATACATGTTAGGGGAAGAACTAAACAAAATATAGGCCTATTTTATTACAAAGGAACTTCAATAATACAAAAATCCAAGATGTTAAACAACATCTTCTCCACTCAGGAAAATAGCCTTCAACAACATGAGCTAAAATGCACAAATGAGAAATGCAAAAAGCAAATAAACAATATACAATAAATGAGATGTAAGACACAAATGACCAATCCAATACCATATGAAAGCATGAATCAAGAGCCAAAGTCTGATGAATGTAATGGTAACACTCATGAAAATGCAATAATAATCATGAGTTGGGTCTTGAAAATCATGAAAATAATCAATTTTGGGCCAAATCAATTAGAAGCATAATCAGAAGATTTTAAGATCATATGTGGCATCACTTAGAAATGAATCAACATCTAATTAAGCTAAACATGTCAAGTGATAGAATATAATACAATTAAAATGCCATTTAATTGAGAAAATAAGAGAATTAATTGATTTAATAGCAAAATCAACATGAATTGATCATGGCATAATGAAATTGGAGGGCTCTAACATCATTCAAGTGTAAATTAGAGGTAGAAAACATATTCAATTCAAGCCAATCGCATCAATTGCAAAAAATCAACAAATTAAATAAGCATTTAACTTAAAAATTAATTTTAAAGCCAAAATTAATCATGTCAGATCATTAGGGTTACTATGAAACCACTAATGCCATTTAAAACTTAGATTAGAATCAAAGAATAACTATAAATAACTAAGATATCATGAAAATCTAGGAAAACAGGCAGCTATATATGTTGTATATAGTATGATGTGCGTAACATATAGGCCATATGTGCTGCATATACTATGATATGCACTATATGTAATAAGTGAAATTAGAAGGAAATTGGGTTTCTAAGCAAAAACATAAATCAAATCATAAATCTTATGTGACTGTTACAGATCATTCAAGCTACGAAAAAGCTATGAATAATACTACAACATTCATGATTAAGGCCAATCAATGACAAACAAAGCAAAAATCACAAACCTACAATGAAATTAAGAGAGAAAATGGGAAACTAAGAAAGATTAGCTTCAAATCTTGATTCCAAAACATGAATAAGGATTTAAAGTAGGATTAATTAGTCTCTAATTCTAATTAACAACTTAATTAAGTGTTTATATAAATGAGAAATGAAATTAGTAGAATTTAGGTGCAATTCTTTAATTTTTAAACCCTTTTCCCATAAACATATGACTCATTTATAGGTCATAAGTTTCTAGAAACAAGCAATCAATGTGGGATTCTGCAAAATTACACTAGAGGTATGCAGTATGTAGTGATATATGTGCAGCATACAACCCAAAAAAGACTATATGCGTAGCATATAGCAGCACATGCCCAATATGTAGCAAAAATCACCTATATGTGCCGCCCAATATGGGCACATTAGGATGTGCACCCTATGCCGAACAAGCATCAAATACACCATAAATGCATGGTGACATATGGAGCATATTATATTTGCATAGGAAAAGGTCATGCACCATGCATATATTTTCTAAACATGCATAACATATAGCACTATATTCTCCGCATATTAAAAAATACATGTTATGGGCTTCGCCTTCCACAAGCAAAATGTAGCATGCTCAAAGCACTTATATGAGGCTAAAGGCATGTGTACAAATGATGATCAATATGGGGGACCTATACCAAGCCGAATCGAAGGAAATTCGAAGTTAAAGTGTGCGGGTCAAAAGTTAGGGTTTACAACTAGTTTAGTTGAAATGCATTGAAACAAGGCATTTTATGCTCGGGGAGATTATGATTATTCTATCATATGCTTGCTTGTGATAAATATTTTACTTAGACATAATGTTTAATGGCTATGCATAATTTTTTTTAGCTCAGATTCTTAGATTTTCTTATGAATGCTGAATTGTTTAACTATTTTGATGAATTGGTTGTACTTGAATGTTGAGAATGACTGTTATTTCTCTTGACTCTTAGTGCAATGATTGAATTGGTTTTAGGATTTTTAATTGGAGGAAGGGATTCAGAATGCTTAAGAGTAAGCATTGAGTAATTATGGGAGAATATGCTCAAACGCCAAATTACATGTTTTTCACAGTTAAAATGGTATATTTTATGTATGGAATTTAACTAGAATAGTTGATTTGGTCTTACTTGTATATTTTGCAGGTAAAAACAATGAAAAAGTAAAAAGATAGTTAAAATGGCTTTTTAACCTTGGTTTTTATCAAAAGGCAAGCATTAAGAGCTTATGGCCATAGCTTGCGAGCATAAGAAGAATGAAAGTCTCTAATGTCTCACAATCGAAGCTGTTAAAGTTTGAATTTTGTTATTCAGCTAGAGATCATATTAGAAAGGATGAATAAAAGATAGAATTATTATCTTAATCATTATTTATTTATTTTTATTAGCTTTTCCTATTTCTATAAATGGGAGGCTTGTTCTCATTATAGACCATGTGAATTCTTAGTGAGTCTTTAGTAGAAATTGAATTGCTTAGTTCTATTTTAATTTATTCAAGTATTTTCTTTTCATCTTTCTTCTTTATTTTATTTTTGTGTTGTTGCTAATGATACTTGGCTAGGTAATTTCTATTCCTAATCAGAAGTAACATAACTAATTCATTATGAATCATGTAAGATTAAAATAGATTTAATTTCAATGGTATTTCGCTATTCGCTTTTAATTCAGTAAATCATAGAACCATTGTAGTTCTTGAAAGTTTGTAAATAAAGCATGTTGTACATGTCGAATTTTTACATATTGCTATACGGGTTGTTTGATATGGAATTGTCACTCAACTTGTTGATGTAGCAATCAAAGAGTTTATTATTGGCAAAGATGTTTAATTTTTTCTTTATGAAATTTAGCAATCTAGTTTGAACATTGTGAGCGTTTCTTGAATGTTAAATTAAGTTGGGTTCTTCTAATCCTTTATGCAATTTCTAAAAGACTAAGTGTAAATCTATTTTTAATTATGTCTATTCGGGGACTAAAGGTGATTGTAAAGCTACTTCTTAGTCACCTTGATCTTAAGGAAGAATAAGTTCGTGTGAAGCTATCTTCACTGTTATATAACCAGCTTACTGAAATTACTATTGGATTATATTTGAATCAATGATCATGTTTTAATAATGAATATTTTATAGCTTTTGGTTAGGAAGTTTTCCATATTGATATTTTCCAAAATTCAATTTTGTTCTCTCTTTTATTTTTGTCCGATATCTAAAATTTTTTTTAATTTTATTTTCTTGCAAAGAATCAAAAGAACATCCATCCCTATGGGATCGATCCTTCTTCTACTATTACAAAATTATTTATATTTCTATGGTTACGAAGTAGGAATTAATTTGACAGATTCAACACCCGATCAGAAATCTATGAAATTTAATGATATTTTGATGATAAAATCAAATATTTTATATTCTTTCATGAATAAAAATTAAAGAATTTGAAAAATTCATCTCTCAGGTAAAAATTAAAATTCCATCAAAAATGAAGTAATTTAAACTTATGTATGGATTCAACATTTTATGGATTATTTTTTTACAACCTTACCATAAAATTTTATAAATCTATTGAAATTGTTCATTCAAATTCTCTCATATCAAACGACCCTTAATAATTTTGTTGGAGATTACCAATAGAAAGAAGTAACCAACATATCTAGATTCTATTGTAAACTTTCAACAGAGAGTTCATACCATATGAATATATGTCAGGAAAACTGCATATGCATGATAAGCTTTACCCTCACTAAATCCCAAATATCTATCATTAAATATTAATTATAATGAAAAATAATACATTGTACTTAATTAGTAATGGAAAATAGTTAATTAACAAACAACTTTTAAAAGTTGTATTGAAAAGATTTGAGTGCAAAATTTAAAAAAACTTTTTAAAAATTTGACCATGACAATGAACCATAGCTAATTTATCATATCATTTTTAATGATAACATTATTATTTTGATCTCCATTCATTAATTTTATTAGCAATCCATTGCAGATCTGTTGTTAATTAGACAAATATTACTTCAAAAGAGTTTATTGAGAGTTTTGAAGCTCTTCCTAAAAAAAGATTGCTAATTGTAATCATGAAATTGAGTCAAGAAGATGGGCAAAAGTGTTCTTGGATCACTATGATACTTTAAATCAATTTACACGAAAGAAAGATAAACAATAAAATTAGTAGCATATATGTACCTATCCAAGTTATGAAGAAAAGTTATATATATTACTAGTCATAGAATAGTGGTCAAGAGGGGTTGAATTGATAAATTAAGAATTTTAAAGTCATTTTAGCAAATGATTTTCAAAATCAGTAAACTAATTTAAACTATTGTAAATTATTTTTGATAAAATAAAATAATAAATAAATTAAAATAAATCAAAGTTGTGGAAAAATAAATTGATGGTTTTTAGAAAACTTCTTTTTAGGAATACAGTAAATTGATCAAAGAGAAATCCTTTCTATAAAAGCCTTAATATTTGAAAATCAGCAAGCTAGAAAATAAAAGAAAAGAGAATAAATAGTGAACACATGATATATAGTGGTTTAGTCTAAATATCTACATCCACCCTCTTAAAACTAATGTTTTGAGGTTTCATTACATCAAATCAATATAACAAATTTTCAAGGCTAACTTGAAACCTTTAGAATTAAGAGTTTTTAGTAGGTTAACTTGCAATATCTTTAAGTTTTAGTAAGCTAACGTGATAACTTCAATTAATTGAAGTCAAGTCGGTTCCCTACACGTCAATGTGGGAGACTTCACAATCCTCTCAAATAAATAATTTTAGAATAGACATACTCACAACCTTTATAATTCTTATGAAAATTTTGGGAATAAATATTGAAATTGAAGCTCTTAAAAACTTTTAGATGTATATAAATTTAATTTTTATGTAGTTATATGTCTCTTATATATGTTTTGTCTCAAAAAAACATATATTTATACTAAAAAATATGACAGTTATAATTCATAAATATATAAAGTATAAATATATAAATTAATAAATTTGAAAATAGTTTATATTACATTAAATTAGCAAGTTATATTTAAGTGATGAAAAGATTTATCACTAAATCTGAATTCTGAAATTTTTACATTTTTAGAATATGAAAGTACTCTCCAAAAATCATTTTGTTTAAAGATAAAATTTTTATTTTTGAAATTTATTTTAATTTGAACTTTATTCTAAAATTTTCTTAACAAAAATTGTAGGATACCTTACCCAAATAAAATCTTCCAAAAATCCTCTGTGATCTCTATTAAATTCATTGAAAACCTCCCACCAATATAGTTTATATTTTGATCTCTATTAAATTCATTGAAAACCTCCCACCAATGTAGTTGATATTTTGATTTTGATGTATATCCATATTGCTTCCTTCTTTGAGCATATCTTAATTGATGATTGGAAAATGGATTACATCTAAAAATAAAATATTTAGGAAATAAATAAAACCAGAAAATATCTTTTAAAAGATAAAATAATTATCCTTTTATATTGTGAAATAATTATCATAAATTCCTCAAGATAATTAATGAATATATCCAATCCAACTATTTACCAAATTTATAATTATCTAGTTAAAATAAACTTCAACTAATCATGCGAAATGCAAAAAGGTGATTAACAACAAATCAAATAGATGCGGTGTTGATTGATATAACGTGTAACCGATAGCCAATTATAGCTAGAGGCCAAAAATAAATTATAGCTAATTATTATTACTATACTATTTATATGTTGTCGGTATTTTCAGTACTGCATACTATTTCAACCTCATCTTATTAGCATAAAAGATGTGGTATTGATTGATATAACGTGTAACGGATAATAAATTTTAGCGCCTAACTAAACATAATAAATGAAACTTGACTTTTCCTTGTATCCTCCACATGTTTTCTGCTAAATTGACATAAAAATATTATTATCTTTAAAAGGACAATAAATTCTTAATGAAGAATCATTATTTAAGCGATATAAAGTTTTAAAGTTGATTCTCATCATCAAAATAAATTAAAACTAGCTTCAATTTAGTGCAAGCTCCGCTTAAAGTTAATGGGATAAGACTGATCCATCAAATCTCAGATTGCAAATAATAAAGTTCCTTATCAATGCTAATCATAAATCTAAGATAATCTTCTGTAAGCCTCAAGCTTGGTGGGTTAAATGCAATGTGGGTTAAATGCAGAAGCCCAGTAATTTAGACCTAATGTTGCTGAAACCTTAAGACTTAGGGAAGCCCTTGGTTGGATGAAGTCTTTGGCAATTACCATGTGGAGGTTGAATCCGTCTCATTATTTGTTGAAGTCATTCTAATTATAAAGATTTAAATCCTGAATCTTCCTTCATCTTGAAAGATTAAAATTTGGCCTCATCAAACTATTCGATTACCATATTAACGAGATGTTTGATTTATTCCTATATTATATTTACTAATTTCTCACTTCTCGATTATGGTGCATGTGGAGTTAGCCTTAAGACACTACCCATCAACATGGTGATCAAGTCGATCTTATCTCAATCTTTAAACACAAAAACTGATTCTACTTTCTTCGTCTTCACGAAATACATAACTGGGACGAGTCTTTGGTATCACATCGGTTTTATTAAACCTTTAGCAAACCGAGTGGCTTGCAAGATGGCCATGACAGCTCCTTCATATTCTGCCATTAAACGGTGGGACCCTGTCTCTCCTATATTTATTCAAACAATATAGTTATCTAAATCTAGCCCATTTCTCTACATGTTAAGTCAATTGCTTGGTTTCAAATTAGATAGAGAATACAGTCTGTTGGAAGTTTAAAATCATTAAGAGTCTGTTTAGTTTGAAGGAATTTGGACAAATAAATTTAAGTACTTCAGAAATTTATAAAATGTAATTGTTTGATTATAAAATAATAAAACAATGCATGAAATGTTGAACTTCATTGTAGCTGTGAATTCTCTTGTTCTAATGGAATTCATGAATGAATGTAATCTATTTGATTTGATTACAATATTGTCATTAAAATTAATGGATTTTATATTTTTGATCAAATAATAAAATTAAAATTTAATTGATTTTTAAAATTATGAATTTAAATTCCATCCAGTTTATAAATTTTATAGAATTTAGATTTTTTTCGATCCAAATAATATCTAAATTTAATTTAAAATTTATTGATTAAATCAACATAAAATTAATATATTTTTTATATTTAATAGAAACTAACATATATCATTATATTATTAATTGTTGACGGTGATGTAAACATTTCCAGAGAATTTTGTTCAAGAAAATAGAGACAGGAACTAATCAAACGGCCGTTTAAATGTCATCTGGTGTGTGTATGAAGATTATAAATGCCCTGGATAATAAACGCACCAGTGCCACACCACGCTAATAAAAGAGCAACACTTTCGAACAACTCCATCAACAATTACATTGTGAAGCATTTTCAGAACCGGATAAAAGAATAGAAGAATAATGGCTCTTGCAGGCAAGTTAGAGGCAGATGTAGAGCTCAAAATTCCAGCAGAATTGCATCATGAGATCTTCAGTTGCAGGCCACACCATGTTAACACTATGAGCCCTGATAAGATTCAAGGCTGTGAACTGCATGAAGGTGAGTGGGGAAAGATCGGCAAGGTCATCTTCTGGAATTATACTCATGGTAAGCCATAGCTCCTTTCAGTGTCCAAACTTGATTTGAATACATGTATATATGTAATTGTTCCTTTTTCTACTGCTTATATGTATTCTGAATGATGTAAAATGATGGATAACAGAGGGAAAGCCCCAGACAGCAAAGAACATCGTTGAAAATATAGATGATAAGAACTTTTCGGTCACATTCAAAGTGACTGAAGGAGATATGTTGAAGGATTACAAGAACTTCAAAGGCATAGTTAAAACCACACCAAAGCAAGGGGGAGGCTGCCTAGTGCACTGGACTTTGGAATATGAGAAGTTGCATGAGGGCATACCAGATCCTCATTCCTTCCTTGATTTTCTGATTCACCTCAGCAAGGATATCTGTTCCCACCATAGTGAGAAGTGATTATTATGGCAGCCCATCACTAGCACGGTGTGTGATTCACGTGATCGATGCGTGCAATAAATAAGAGCTTTGTTATAAAGCTATACATATAAATCGTTGCTTATGGAATAAACGAAGAAGGAAACTTGTAAATCGTTTACAAGTGATAGTAAATCAATATTTCAAAATCATTAATTTACTTTATCATGCTCATAATTAAGTGAATAGTATATGTCTTACTTATGCTCCATTACTTTACTCTTATATTAATTCATGAATGTATTAGAAATATCACTTAAAAAAGTACTTGTGTTTCCTCACAAGCAAGTTAATATGTTATGAAAATTAGAGTATTTCCAACAAATAGTTAGCTATTAAATAAGAAAAGAACACAGGAAAAATAAAGAGATTCGACCAAGTTTGCTTACGTCCTTGAACACTATTAAATAATATTTCACTAATGGAAAGAAATATTACAAGAGAGAAAGAAGAAAATAAATTAAGCCAAATATGTTAAGACTTGTTTGTGGGATGATTTAAAAAAAAGGGGAGGCTTTTAGTATATAGCCTTAGAAAGATAAGATTACTTCACCCTATTCTAAATGTGGGATATGAGACAAAATCAATAAATTTTCACCTTGACAAATATCCAAATTCTTCAATCTTCTATGCAAACTGTAGTAGCTCCTTTAAAGAAACATTTCAAGTTTTCAAAACATTGATCAAGTTTAAACAATGTTGAAACTTGATCATTGTCATAACTTTCATCATCATATCTATATGATTTTCAATGGTATGAATCTTCAAGATTTGTATCTAATCTTCTTCCAAAATCTCTCTTGCAAAGTGATACTTGACATCTATATGTTTCATCCTTGCATGATAAACCTGATTCTTTATCAAATGTATAACACTTTGACTATCACAATGCACCTTAATTTGCTTCTATTTGAATCCTAGTTCATCAAGCAACCATTGAAGCCAAATTGCTTCCTTAACAACCTCTATAATTGCTATATACTCCGCCTTTATTGTGGACAAAGCTACTGTCGACTATAATGTAGACTTCTAACTTATTGGTGTTTTAGCTAAAGTAAAAACATACCCAGTTATGGATCGACATTTGTCTAAATCACTAGCATAATCTGAGTCACAGTATCTAATACACTAACCCATGAGCTCATCTTGTTCAAATATCAATCTAACATCCATAGTGTTTAAGACATATCATAGAATTCATTTCATAGCTCACCAATGTTCCTTGCCAGGATTACCTATGTATCTGCTGATAACTCTAACTACCTATGAAATATCAGGCCTTGTACATACCATAGCATACATTAAGCTATCAATAGCATTCACATATGGTACTTTTGCCATGTATGCTTGTTCTACATTATTTTGTGAACACAAAGATACACTAAGCTTGAAATGAGGAGCAAGTGGTGTACTAACAGGTTTTGACTTTTCATTCATGCCAAAACGCTTTAGTACTATCTTAAATACTACTTTCGAGTTAAACAAAATCTCCTCAATTTCCTATCTCTACTAATCTCCATGCCAAGAATCTTTTTAGCTTTGCCTAGATCCTTCATTTCAAACTCTTGACTCAATTGAGTTTTCAAATTTTTGATTTCTTCTTTATTCTTTAAAGCTATCAATATATCATCGACATTTAAAAGAAGATAAATTAATGATCTATCTTATAGATTGTACAAATATACACAATGATCATATTTCCTTCTTATATGCTTTTACCTTTGCATGAACTTGTCAAATTGCTTGTTCCATTGGCTCGGGGATTGCTTTAATCTGTACAATGACCTTTCAAGTTTGCATACCATATCTTCTTCTTCAATAAATTTGTATCCTTTTGGCTAAGTCATATAGATTTCATCTTCCAAATCTTCATGTAAAAATGCAATTTTTACATCTAGTTGAATTTGTTCCAAATCCAATTGTACTACTAAAGCTAACAAGATTCTAATGGAGGAATGTTCACAACTGGAGAAAATACTTCATTATAATCTAATCCCTCTTATCTATGTGTAGCCTTTAGCTACCAATCTTGCTTTATAGCAAACATCAATTTTATTAGGAAATCCTTCTTTCTTTGCATATACCCATTTTCACTCAATTGCCTTCTTTCCCTTAGGCAGACATGTTAGCTTATATGTCTAATTCTTTTTAAATGACTTCATTCTTCATTCATGGTGTTCCCCCACTTATCTCCATCAATACTCTAAATTTCTTCTTGATATATGGTAGGAATTTCCTCAATTGAGGCAGCACATACTAGAGAATTGGGAAAACAAAGAGACTTTGTAATGGTCCTCTTTGCTTTGCTTAATGCAATTGGCATATATTGCATTTGAGCCTGTTATTGCTATTGAGGTTCTTGAGCTGACTCTCCTTCTTCATTAGATTCTTCTTGTATTATAGGAGCATCTTCATTTGCCTTTATGTCTCTATTAGATTCTTCTTGTATTATAAGAGTGTCTTCATCTGCCTTTATGTCTCCATTTCTAGATGGATTCATAATCCTATCAAACTCCACTTACTTTAGAGTTCCTTGCAAAGCACCATCTATCTACCAACCATTTATTACCTTTTCAACACAATAGATTCATCAAAAGTGACATCCTTACTAAAGATTCTCTTCTTAGTTTTAGGACACCATAGAAGATATCTTTTAACTCCACTAGTGATTCCCATGAACGATGCCTTTCTTGCTCTCAAATCCAACTTTGACTCCTTTACCTGGTAGCAAGCAATACAATTGAACACATATAAAGTATCATAATCTTTAGCAAGTTTACCAGACCACCTCTCTAATGGAGTTTTACCTCTAATAGCAGTTGATGGTAAATGATTAATGAGATGAAAAGCATAAGACACAACCTCAACCCAAAATTGTTTGCCTAATCCAGCATTAGACAATATACATTGAATTCTCTCCAACAATGCCTGGTTCATGCATTCTGCCACCCTATTCTATTATGGCATATTTATAACTACAAAATGCCTCAGTATTCCTTCATTAGTGCAGGACCTTCATAAAAGGGTCACTTCTATACTCTCCATCATTATCTATCTGAAGACATTTGATTATTCTGCCCGTATAATTTTCCATCATCTTTTTCTTAATGAGAAAGATGTCTAACACTTCATCATTTGTCTTTGTAGTGTACACCCACACTCTTCAAGAAAAGTCATCAATAAAGGTCATATAATAATGCTTTGCTCTTAATAAAGATATATTGGAAGATCCCCATACATCAGAGTGAACATAGTCTATAACACCTTTGGTATTATGGATTACTGTTCTAAATTTCACTCTTTTTTGCTTTCCTTTGATATAATGTTCACAGAAATCCATCTTGTATGGTAGCACTCCTTTCAATAATCCTTGTTCTGATAAATTTTTCAAGGATTTATCACCAGTATGTCCTAAGCGCATATGCTAAAGTCTGATTGTTTCTATCTCCTTATCAACTATAGAAGCTATTGCTGCTACCATTCTAATAACTACTCCACACTGATACTAATATAAGTTGTTACTTTTCTAGATCTCTTTCATTACTACTTGTGCTCTTGAAGTGATTTTCATTATTCGATTCACTTGTGTTATATAGAAACCATGTGTTGCCAGAATTCCAGTTGAAATTAGATTCCTTGTCAAATCTAGCACATATCTAACATCTGAGATTATTCTGATTGTTCCATCACTATCTTTCAAGTGAATTGAACCAATCCCTTCAATTGAACAAGGGCTATCAATTATCGTGTAGACAGT
This sequence comes from Dalechampia spathulata, assembly GCA_948192965.1. Taxonomy (NCBI): domain Eukaryota; kingdom Viridiplantae; phylum Streptophyta; class Magnoliopsida; order Malpighiales; family Euphorbiaceae; genus Dalechampia; species Dalechampia spathulata. The sequence goes on along the minus strand of CANYBF010548737.1, from coordinate 7,541 downwards.
TGGACCTTTTATTTCTCTAAAATCAACGAATCATTCTTTATGTATACATATACGATAGTAGCATTAAGAATATAGGATCCAAGTACAGAAAGAATATGTTGATGATGTGACACTCAATGACATATTTTAGGTATGATCATATTCTTATACCACTAATGAGAAATTTAAGTCTTCCTCCATTTCAACAACATTTGAGATCGTGGTAGCTTTCCCTCTATCAGTCTTGTTTTTATTTTTCAACTTTGGATAATCTTTCTTCTAATGCCCTTTCTCTCTACAAAAGGCACATTTATCTTTGCTTGGTTTGGATTTTGATCTCCCCTTCTTTTCTCTCTTCCTATTTTAAGACTGACCTCTCATCACCAATGTCTCTGCTATTGCTCCATCTGCACTTGTCATCTTTTCTTTCTTTTGTTCTTCATAGTTATATAACATAACAGTTACCTTACTGAAAGTTACTTCAGTCGTCCCATGAAGTAGAGTAGTTTCAAGGAATTCTCCTCAAGAAGTGATCCCAATAACATTAAAGCCTTATCTTCATCATTAAAATTCATATCCAAATTCAATAAATCAGTAATTAACTGATTAAAGTTAGTGATGTCATCATTCATGGTAGTACTAGAAAACTAATTAAACCAAAATAATTTTTTTCTTTAAATATAGTTTATTTTGGCTGCTTTTCTTTAGAAAAATTTCTTCTAAGCCTTTCATAATTTGTAAGTAGAGATCTCCTTACAACCAATAATTTTATGATGTGGAAGATCAAACTAAGTTGCAACCACTGAGCATACTCAAAACTGGCTCTTTGATACCACTTGTTATGGAATTTTGAGTATTTCCACCAAATAATTAGCTATTAAATAACAAAAGAATACCGAAAAATAATGAGGTTTGGCTAAGTTTGCCTACATCCTTGGAAACTACTAAATAATATTTAACTAATAAAAATAAATATTACAAGAGGGAAAGAAGAAAATAAACTAAGCCAAATTTATTAAGATTTGTTTATGGGATGATTTAAAATCAAGGGCAGGCTTTTAATATTTAGCCTTAAAAAGATAAGACTACTTCACTCTATTCTTAATGTGGGATATGAGACAAAATCAACACAATATAGTTTAAATTGAAAAGAAAAATGATTTCATTGGAAGTTAGAAATCATAAAATATATTTTATAAATCGATCATCTTGATAAATTTTCTTAATCTACTTAACAATGCATAAAAGCACCACTTAAGGTTACAAGCAACTTCTTCTATATCGATATCTGAGGGTGGATATTGATCTTAAGAGTAGAAGGGATAAATTTAAATATGAAACTAACAACTAGGTAAATTAAGTATAAAATAATAAAATTTATAAAGCCAATTAATATATAAGTAAAATTATTTTAGTTCATGAAGTTTTTATTTTTTATTTTTATATGATAGATTATATTTATTTATACAAATATTATAAAAAAATACATGTACATCTATGAGCCCCATCCACCAATGTTAAAAAATCAAACAGTGATTTGCAAACAATTATAATGCGAAGCCAATAATGAATCTAGAGATTCGAGCAAACAACAGTTAAAATTAAAGTCTATAATGTAGATTAATAAATTAGATTGAAATTATAATAATTTAAATAACATTAACTATATCATTATTAATAAGAATGATTTTTGTGAATCATTAAAATATGAACATAGTTATTATAAATTTTCTTATAAGATGATAAGTAAAACCAAAAAATAATTATCAAACATTTAAAATTTATATAAATCATACCTATTAGTTCTAATATAAAAATTTATAAATAATAAAATAAACAAAAAATATCAAAATTAATAAACAATAAATTAAACTAATTAAAAATGAGTGTTATTTTTCAAATTATGAATGGAACCAGAGGTGAAGCCATCCAACCCCTACTGGCTCTATGATGATGATGATGTATAAAACTCTTTTATAAAAATTTGACAACAAAGAAGAAGAAGAAGAAGAAAAAGTCTAAAAATCTTTTATAAACATTTGACGAGAAAATCTTTTATAAACATTTAACAAGTTCATCCCATTAGAAGGGCAAATGCATATGCATGATAGGCTTCACTATAGAAGAAGAAGAAGAAGAAGTAATGGATTTTTGCTAAGAAAAATCAATCTAAAAATCTTTTATAAACATTTGACGAGAAGTTAATCCCATTAGAAGGACAAATGCAAATGCATGATGGCCTTTACTATATTTCAAATATTAACGGTTAAGTTCATGAGCTAAAAATCAAAAGGATAAAACATGAGGCAAAAGGAATAATGAAATACTAACTTATTTCAAAATGAATACTATATCTCAATTTATTTCATTTACTTAGATATTTTTAAAAAAAAAATTTAAAATGGACCAATAATTATTTTATATCAAATGTAATAAGAATTTAATATATATGATTGTTGATTTTAAATATTTATTATTCTCTTATCTATTACCTCTCATGAATTTATTATTCTCTTAATTTCACATATAAATAATTAAACATTGATTTATTACTTTATGTTAGATAATAATGTAGAATAATAACTTCATTGAAACATTCATTTGTTACTTTATTTCATACATATTTGTTAATACATTTTTTATTTAATAACTATTTATAAAATATTCTTTTTCATTATTTTTGTAATTATTATCATTATATTTTTATTTAGAAAATTAATAATTTTTTTAAAAAAAATATATGGACTAATTTAATATTAATAACTTTTATGAGAGATTAAACCTTTTGAGTTTTAAAAAATAATTTAATAGAAGCATTAAATTGTTTGACGAAAAAATTTGAAGAAACTAAAATCATGTAAACTATGCAAAGATTAAACTTATAATTAAGTTAAATTTGAGAGGAGAAAAGTGGTAACTCCACTAAGGACTTGCGTTCAAAAAATGATGGTATTGAAATTTTAGAGTTTCATATCACTTTTTTCATCTTAATCAATTTATTGTGTTGCATAACATAGGTACAATTTGCATTTTCATATACCACTTTCATCTTTACTTAATCGATGATTGTAGGTGAGTGAGTATCTTAGACTCCATTTGACTCATTGAAAAAGCATGTTTGACTTCATCACTTGCTACCTAGTACTGTGGACCATCAATTATTCCATGACCGAATAAATGCAAGATATTATCCTATAACGATGATTTCATTTAGTTAGATAGGTTGTGGACATCATGGTGGGACACCTTAGCCTATTTTACCAAACTAAAGCCCATATGACTAACCATAACAACATTCTAAAACTATGTTCCTTTGTCTTTATCCAATCATATCAGTGAATTCGCCTAAATCTGGCTTATTTTCCTACCTTACATTACTCTGATAAGATTCAAAATTCTATCATGATTCTATAAAGGTTACACAACCTTCTGCCTATTTGATTAACATTCTCTTATCATAACAACATGATTATTCTAAAATTTTTTTAGATTTTCAATGTAATCCTCATATGATCAACAATGATCAAATCTTTATTTGCCTTACATGCTAAGAGTTTCATACCTCATGTTCTTAATATAACTCTAGCCTAATATTTCACCTAGGAGATTTTGGACAAACTAATCTTCATGGAGGTATAAGAGTGGCAAGGAATGCTATTACGTGTTATGTGTTCATTAACCTTTTCATGTTTTTTTATCAAACATACATACATGCATACTCATGCAATTATCACTAACCAATTTCTTTTGTAGCCATAACACTAGATATTTCCTAGGATAAACCATGCATACATTCTACATGTTGCATCACATGCATTGAAAAAATAAATGCATACTCATGTATTCATGCTAACTGTCTTTATCATGTGCAGAAAATGATAGATCCATAGTCTACTACATCTTCTTTTGCCAAATCTCACCCAATCTTGAATGAGACTTCACTTGTTACTATACAAGATACGATCAACCGATCTATGGTAAAGATGCTAATTATTGACTTTAAAGCTCTTCTTTGATAGCAGATTAAGAAGGCCCATAGCTTTGATCAAGGATAAGGGGAAAGTAGTCAATCTATATGATATTGAGATAGATGATGACACTCTATTTTATGTACATGACATTCATAAGATTCAAACTTCTACATTAGAATATAAGATAAAAAAAGTTATAGTCTATCATGAGGACAAAGGGCATGGGGTTTGATCTTGACTTTGATGAGGTTTTTTTAAAGCCATTAAAGGATTATCTATCAAGTTTAAGCCCTTGGAAGTTTTCAAGTATAGTAGGGTTAGAGATTCAAAGAATCACCTCAAGACCTACACCATGATGATAAGCACCATAAACTTGTCAAATAAGCAAATAATCTAATTATTCTTTATCTCTTTGGAGAGACCACTACTAGCCTAATGTTATAGTCTTAACTATACAACTACAATCAAGTGGAAGACTCTTTGCATTTGTATTATGCAAGTAGTATAGGTTCAAAACTTGCTTTGATATGACTTTACTAGATATAGAGATAGTGAAATAAAATAAAATGAGTCTTTCATGGACTACTTTAGTAGATGAACAAAAAAAGTTGCACTGGTTGGATAGAAGCCATCATAATAAGATATGATTAAGAAGCTTGTCATTTTAATAGGATAAGTTGAGGTATTAAACATTCCACACCTTTAAGGATATCTAATCAATTAGCCAAAGGATTAAGTAGACTCAAGGATTTAAGAAGGAGTCTTCCTTTATCAAACCCAAAATAACTCATCAAACCCAAAACCACTATATACACACAAATATAATACAAAGCATTACACATCAATGCCTTGTAATTACCTAGCCTAATTCTTCAAAATATTAACCAAACTCAAAGGTTCTTGAATCTTGGAATGTCCCTTTCAAAGGATTTTGGGCATCTACCCAAAGGCAAACTTCCAAACATCACTCTTAGCTATAGTAAACACCAAAACCTACTATAACTATCACAAACATCATGATTACTGATGATTATTGCTCTCTTAAGTGAATCATTCAAGATCATATTAATTTGGGTGAGCTTAAAGATCCCGAGAAATCTAAACCCTCTACCAAAATAAATATGTTGCCTAACTACCATAAATCCAACCACACCTACATGATCTAATTAAGGTTCCCAGAATCCTTGGTTTTTACCTCCCTTTCTCTCCTCAGCGGTGAGGTGGTTGCTAGATTGCCCTCTACTAGCTTTAGACCTAACAATAGGTTTGACATCAATGCTATAGACATTTGGTACAATAGTTTAGAAGATGAGTTTTTAACTACTTAAGAGTTTGATAAATATGAATCAGTAAGGGTTCAGAAACCAAAGAAGCGTGAGTTAGTTAAGACTCTAAAATCAGATAAGCCAACACCTAAGTCTCATAAGCGACAAAACGGGTTAGGTACTAATAAAATATCCTCTTGGGTTTGCAACATGATTTAAAGTAGTAAAGTATTCACACCTCCCAATCTCGAGAAGAAGTTTGATGCTTTGAAGAAGCCCATAAAGGTTAGACCTACTATAGATGATGCTGGTCCTAGCAATACAATAACTTTTCTACCTATTGATAAGGATAAAGAGGTTGTTTAACTTAAGAATGTAGTTGTCAAGCAGTTAAAGAAGATGCATGTTAATATCAACATTTAGAACTTTATACTATCCTTTTAACAATAATATGCCATCATCGAGACACTCTCTAGCATAAGAATTCCTCCCTTTACCATTGCTTGTAACATAAAAAGTTAGTTAGTGAATAAGAAGGTGAAATCTAGCATGATTACTTTCTCTTGCATGGATTTACCAACTAAGGGTATATGTCACAATAAGGAACTTTTCATCAAGGTGAACATCATGAACTTCTTTACTCTATATGTCATGGTGGATGATGACTCTAGCATCAATGCCTATCCTTTCAAGGTGTTGCTAAAACTTAGGATATAAGTGTCAAATTTGGAGTCATCTAATACTATCCTCAAGGTATATAATGAGTCAAAGAAGGAGGTTACCGATACCTTCATTGTAACTACTAAAGTTAGGTCAATCAAATCAATTATAGAATAAATAACTCTAGCAACTATGATTCCATCCATTAGGAGGTGTACTATCCACCTTGCACTAAAAGATTTGGTTCCTACATAAGAAGGGTGCGGTGACTATAGCTATAGATAATAAGGTTACATTAACTTACTTAAGAAAGATGTCCCGCTTATGACTTATTTTCATATCAATGTCATTCAAGAATTTAAGTCTTGCTCATACCAAGCGAGCCCTGCTATAAAGAGAATATTGCATAATATGAACTCTATTCTTGGCAAGGAATTGGGTTATTACCAGTAAGGTTTGGTGGAATTCAACATCCTTACACCCATGTAGGAAAAGAGATATTGCATTACATTCGACCCTTACATTTTAGACAAGTTAGAGGAGTGTAAGGCAATTGCTTTTATCAAGGGAGAGAGCTAATATGATCGGTTATCAAAGTTATTACACTTGAATGACTTCTTCTATCAACAATTTACCATCTTTAACGATGTGTGTGATTTATCAACCTTGACAAGGTCCAAGAAGGTTGCTGTTACTTTATCCTCCATTAGCCTTGATGATGAATTTTAGATTTTTGGTGATATTGATGATCTCATCATTAATTGCCTTGGTTTAGAACCCATTACAATCTTTATACTAGAGACCAAGCTACAGAGTTTAGATATGGGTGATCTAGTGCTTTAAAAGGTCTATAAGACATCAACACTTTAGTGAAGAGTACTTTTAATGAGATCTTGCATGAGGATGATGATGTCCCTATCTCTATACTTTTCAATAATGATATAATCTTTTTAGAATTCAATTCAATGAAAAATAATTTTATTTATGTTTGTGATATGTATTCTAATAGTATTATGCATGAACATGATTATTTTTGACATTAACACATCATGCATTAAAACAATTAATATTGATACAAATGATAAACCCTATCCTCTTCAAATTGCATCAAATTTAATTCTTGATAAGTGAGTAAAAATTATCATAGTGTTAAAACAATATATAAAATTCTTTGCTTTAATCCATGAAGATATGTCAGGTATTAATAAAACTATTATAAAACACAGAATTATAATCAAGCTTATTAAGCAGAAGTTGCATTAGCTTTGACCATAAAGAGCTTAGAAGGTTAAGGAAGATTTTCCTCTACCTCACATTGACATGCTTGTCAATAATACAACTGCTAGTACTATGTACTCCTTCACAGATGGGTTTTTTCTGGGTATAATTAGATTCTCATAGCCATCATTGATAAGGTAAAGACAGCTGTGAGGAGTAGCACATCCCGGACGTGGGAGTACTGCACGCTGTTCGGCGTTAGATGCCGTAGTGCTTGCTCCCAAGTGATTTAAACCATGGTTAACTTGCAGGACCTAGAGAGATCGCGTCGAGAAATGCTATGGAGTCGCCACCCAATCCATTTTACCAGCTCGATTGAGTGATTAAAATGAACCGAGAAATTAAACCCGAGCCTTCCTGTGTTGGAAAGCAGCCCGAATTTCTTCAG